>VMBQ01000268.1:200593-302540 GCA_007657795.1 Dreissena rostriformis
GTAGGCCGCCATGTTGGCTTTATTGAAAAATACTACGATTTCCATATATGGGTTTCTGGCCTATTTTCTGATTGGCTGCCAAAAACTTATGCAAATAAGGTCAAACCGGAAATTCCCACGTTTTGTTGAAGATGGCGGACAATCTAGGCGAAATAACTCTGATCCTTTTTTTGGTTTTGGAAAAAGTGGAAATAACGCTTTAATTGGTATGTTTCATTAGAAATTTTTACTCGTATGAACTGGAAATTCTTTTTTGTCCTCAAATAGTTCAAGTTTAATGCTCTACACTGTAAGATAAGTCTTAAAATCATGCCGGTGTGATTCACTTCAGCACTTGCTCCATTGAAAAGACCTTTTCGTTTCATAACTGTCGCCGGACGTAGGACGAAGACAGTTATGTTTATCACAACTACTCACCAACCAACGTAGGAACCATTGTCCTGGTTGTCAAAATAACGTAGGAACATGTTGAAAAAGGGGGCATATGTAGTCCTATGGTGACAAGCTTTGTTTGTATATTTATGCCCCCGGTAGGGTGGCATATAGTGATCACACTGTCCGCCCGTCTGTCCTTCTGAAATTCCGTCACACTTGCGTTTAGGTTTCGAAAAATGGTCATAACTTTTGCAATATTGATCATAGCAACTTGATATTTGGCATGCATGTGTATCTCATGGAGCTGCACATTTTGAGTGGTGAAAGGTGAAGGTCATCCTTCAAGGTCAAAGGTAAAAAAAAATCAAAGCGGTGCAGTTGGGGGCATTGTGTTTCCGACAAACACATCTCTTGTTCAATTACTTTTAAACAATTTTCAGCAGACACTCAAACTATTGTAAAAGCTAAAACATCGAAATATTCACAAATTCATGAAATCTTTGTATATGCTCTTGAAAAAAAAGGAAAATAAAACAACAAGATCACTGTTTTGAGCAGGTTTTTTTTTAAACCATGCATCCATTATTAGATTATTTTGACGAAATTCAGTTAAATTTATGAAACATTTGACGAATATTTAGCAAACGTGTACGTTTTTATGCAGCTTTTGGAATTAATTCATACAATTTGGGGATAAAACACAGACACAGCAAGAATTGTCTAATTGTGTTTACCATTTAAGAGTGACCTCCCTTATTTCTCAAATCCCATACCGAATTGTCGAGGCTACACAGCAGTTAATTGAAGTACGCAAGGGGCGTTGTGGAAAAAAACGTTACCCCGAATTTCTATTTAGCTCACAGAAAGCTATCCATATGCATTATTGTATTTATTTTAGCCAATTCATTGAATACATATATAATTGATTTTCTATTTCGTTTCTATTTTTTGATATTCGTTTTCTATTTTGGTTGACAGTGTGTTGTTGTAATTGTGTCAACAAATGAAAGTTAGTTAAACTATTAAATGATAATATTACCTAACGCCTGTCACGTTCGCGACTGTAACGTCTGTAATAATTGATATTAATTGAGACGTTAGGTCAGCGACAACTATACAGTTAAGTAACGTTAAACAAGTTACCATAAACACATAATCGTTCCGAACTAGCAAATATGGTATCTTGGCAATATATGGGAACTACAAAATCTAGTGCATGTAACAATCCGTCACGATTTAAAATGTATTTACAAACTTATTCCAAACATGTTTATGGAAAGCAGTAGAGGACATACATTAAATTACTCCGGTTTAACTTATTGTTTAGTGTTTTTTAATGAATAACCATACGCCCATTAATTTATATAATTATAAATGTCTTCATTTATTTTAGTAATAATTCGGTACTGTATAGGGTAAGTGTGTTTTACGTGTCTTAAGCTATAGCTTGGTAAAACGATCTACCGGTATATTTCAATCAAAACTGATAGACACTAGAGGTTGCCAAAGTTGTGACGAATATCCTCGATACCGCGTTTTGAAATGCATGCTTATAGCAAGTGGTAATGATAATCATTTTACAAAAATAGAACTTAATAAACGGGGTATAACTTGATCAATTGTGTGCGTGCTTATTATCTTTGTAAAAGAGACACTGCGCGTACATTTGAATTTTGCACGTTGAACAGTGTATGACGACTGCGTCGTACAAGTTTGTGTCTCTATGGACAGACGGACGGGAGGACGGACAGATGTCTTTGATGAACTTAGTATACCCACCTTCACTTCCTTGTTGTTGCTCGTTTGTTGTTGTGGTGGGGTCACACAATAAAAAGCACGATTAAATACTTATCATATTATACATGCATTTAATCAATATATTTATGGCAATTACAACTATTTATACATGTGGATTGCAGTAAATTGAAAATATCTTCTAACTATGTCTAACAATATACCGGAATCTATACACGAGGCCTAACATAATGCACAGTTTACAAAACGTGGGCACCAATTACCTTTTACATAAATGCACCTGAAACTATAGGCCCATTACAACTATAAGGTATGCGCATCCTTGTTCGATTCTTGTTGTCTACCGGGTATTATGCAATAGACATCTAGTCAGAACACATTAGTAACAATTAGTAGGAGAACAGTTGACATGTAAACGTCTCGTTAACATGATTTACGTCATAGGTTTCGACGTAAACAATAATTGCCGTTAATTGGCAACCGTAAATAGTACTTGAACCTATATAAGGACTGCAAGGTACGTTTAGTGAAAGACAGGACAACTGATTTTACAAATTCTACACAAGGTAAGCAGAACTATTTTTTTTATAAGTACTGAACTGTTTCGCCAAATGTTAATAGCAATGTGTATGGCTTCTTAAAAGGATATTTCATTTCAGTTTAATATATTTTATTTTGATTTATTTTATTTGCAGAACACTATCGAAATCTGTACAATTTTATAGATATACGATTACGAAAGTAACATGCTGGGATTTTTTGTAGAAACATGACATAACGTTTAATCATGGATGCAACTTTCATAGATATTGAATGGACTTAATAATATATTACAATGTTCGTTATAAAGTAATGTATGATATCTTATGCAGTATCCTTTTGCAAGATATACTTGCGGAGAAACGGAGCCTGATGCGTTTGCGTAATGTGTCGTCCTAGATAAGCCTGTGCAGACGACACTTTCCGCCTAGACTGGATTTTCGTGAAGAAGAAACTTTTGTTTTAAACAAAATATTCCGTAAAAGCGGAAAGTGTAGTCCCTTATTAGCCTGTGCAGACTACGCAGGCTTATCTTGGACGACTCTTTGCGCAAATGCATTCAACCCCGTTAGCTTCGCTCATTTATTATGTTCGGTGCAGAACGCCATTTTTTTTTTAAATTAAGGGCGTGCTTAATTAAAGCAACTCAGTAGGTGTATTGTTTGACAATAAAGATATAGAGGACTGAAAAGGGAGCCGATTACTTTTTTATGAACGCTTGATTGATGTATATATGTAAATGTATTCCCTTTCAGATAATAAAATGAACACACAAAAAGTAACTTTACATTAAAATATATATTATTAAAGTGAAAACAGTATTAGGATTTATCCCATTGATATTTTATTTTTTCTTAAGATTTTTTTTTCTTTTTGCAGAAGCACGAGCTGGCATAATGTTGAACATGAACAGCCTCGTTCTCGTCTGCGTGTTGGTGGTGGCGCTGTTGTTGGCACTGAGCCAGGCCACTCCCTACTTCCGGTACCCGACGTACCGACGTTCACCACACTTTTACCCGCAAATCCCGGGACCATATTTCTATGGTGAGTCCTACCCATCCGATTGAAATCAATAATATAATTTTTTATGAAGTCATTTAACATATTAATACTCTTGAAAAATTAAACGCAATTTTTTTTTCTAAGCGCATGTAAGAACTATTGAAATTCAGAACGTTTTTGTTTCATATACATTATTGTAATAATTAAATAGTCAATGCATGGTTTTGAATTTGTAAAAAAGTGCGGATATGTTCGTTTGAATTATGTTCGTTTTAACAATTCAGGATTATAAAACAAATTATTCATCACTAAAGTTATTTTGTTGCAATATATGATTGATTTACTGACGTAGCATTAAAATGGATTACTATAACCACAATGCAATTCCCATGTGCGAACAATGACTAAAACGATTGATAAAACTCGACGTCGTCAGCGTAATTCTGCAATTGATTTTTTGTTCTGTTATAGGCTACGGGGACTCGGACTGGGACTAAATTAAGAGATCTCCAATAGCAACGGCTCGCCCCACTTCCGGCCACGTGCCATGATTTCTAACAACGTTGACGAAAGGCACCTTCATTTACCGCGTGGTCTAATCTTTTTCTGTTAAAACAATCAACGCTTATTTATAAAATTGTAAACACCGTTTTCGTTGTTGTTGTTTTCAAGAAGCGCACGAATCTCATGAACACGATTAAAGAAAATTTGATATTAATTAATAATATAATAATTTAAATACAATATCTGTAAAATCCAACCTCTTTCTCAAACAGGACAATCTATCCGATAAGAAGGAGAGGTCAGCGTATAACAACTGCAACGCATCAATTGGGATTTCGTATACTTGATCGCTAACTAAATTGTGAATATTAAAGATGCAAGCGGGGTGTACGCTAGAATCATAAACATGCTAGCCCGTATGGGCTCACCTGAGTTCATAGACATAAATTGTTGAAGTATGAACCTGGTGATCTAAATTTGATCCCACTTGACCCAGATTTAAACGAAGTCTTCATAGTGTCATGATTAAAATTCCGACTAAGTTTCATCAAGGCACAGTCATACATGTGGCCTCTATAGTGGTAAGAAGTGTTTTAAGATTTTACCTGGTGACCTAGTTTTTTTTGGACGCACATGATCGAGATTCAAACAATATCAAATTGTTGTCAAGATAAACATTCTGACAAAGTTTTATCAAGCTTGAGTCATAAATATTGCCCGTAGAGTTGTGACATGTTTTTTAAATGATTTGGCCTTGTGACCTAATTTCTATACGCAATGACCCACTAGTCGAACTTGGACTAGATATTTTCAAGATAAACATTCTGAACGAGTTTGAGATTGAGTCATAAATGTGGCATATGCACAGTGGAAACAGTTTTTTTTAATAAGATTTGACTTGGTGACCTAGTTTTTGAAAACACATTTGCCAGATTAAATCTCGGACTAGGTTTTGTAAAGATAAACATGCTGACACAGTTTCATCAAGATTGAGGCGTAAATGTTGCTTATATAGTGGTAACAAGGTTTTCATAATGTTTGACTTTGTGACCTTGGTTTTTGAACGCACGTGATCGATATTTTAACTAATTTTTAGATATTGTCAAGATATTCATTCTATCCACGTTTCATTACGATTGAGTCATAAATGTGGCCTCTAATGTGGTAACTATAGGTTTAACAAAAATGAAATGGGTGCCTAGTTTTTGACGCACACGACTCAGATTTAAATTAAATCCAGATATTGATAAGATAAACATTCTGAAGTAGTTTCATCAAGATTGAGTCATAAATATGGCGTCTAGAGTGGTTTTAGATCGCACGTGACCAATATTCGAACTCGGCCTAAATATTGTCAAGATAAACATTCTGACTAAGTTTCATTTAGATTGAGTCATAGATGTGGCCCCTGCTATCGAGTTTTTTATGATTTGACACGATGATCTTGTTTTGAACGCATGTGAACCAGATTTGAGCTCGACATAGATATTGTCAAGATAAACACTCTGACCAAGTTTCGCCAAGATTGGATGAAACATTAGCCTCTGGAATGGTACATGTAACGAGCTAAAAGTTGACGACGCACACAGCAGAAATGCGCACGCCAGACAAAGGGTGATCATAATAGCTCACCTTGAGCACTTAATGCTTAGGTGAGCTTAAACAATAATTTTAATCGAGATGAACAACTTACAATGCTAAAGTCTCGAAGACGGACTATACTTCAGCGCAAGTCTTGAATACACATTTCATTTAAGTGCTGTTCACGGTTAAATAATAATGTGGAAGTGACGGTGCATTAGTCGATGCATTATAACCAAAAAACCCATCAAATAAAACTAAAATCCCTAGAATAGAATATACTTTCAAATAAAGTTACTACTTTTACTGACATGTATTGCCAAGTTTTTTCCAAGCTTGTTTTCACAAATACTAGTCTTTGTTGGTCGTTGACATTCTCGGAGTAGAGTCTCCGATCAGATATTACGTCGTTTATCTAATTATATATATATTAAAGGCGATTAATCGTGGTTAATATCGCGTGTCGCTTCGTGTGTCGCGCAAAATATCGTGCGTCGCTTTGAGTATCGCGCAAAATATCGTGCGTCGCTTTCAGTATTGCGCAAAATATCGTGTGTCACCCTTTGAACGCGAGACACGATATTTTGCGCGATACTCAAAGCGACGCACGATATTTTGCGCGATACTCAAAGCGAAGCACGATATTTTGAGCGACACACGAAGCGACAAGCGATATTTTGCGCGACACACGAAGCGATACGCGATATTTACCACGATATATCGCCTTTTGGGCTACCTACACAAGGGCAATATTTTGTAGTACAATCTCGCGCGTCGCTTCGTGTATCGCGCAAAATATTGCGCGTCGCTTCGTGTGTCGCGCAAAATATCGTGCGTCGCTTTGAGTATCACGCAAAATATCGTGCGTCGCTTTGAGTATCAAGCAAAATATCATGTATCGCTTCGTGTATCGTGTGTCGCCCTTGATGAAAGGAGGGCGAGATTATCCGGATTCCGTACAATACCACATATTTTTAATTGATATAATTCATTCCCCTTCAAAAAAGGGGTTGGGTATATTGCTTTGAACATGGATTGGAAATCCCCATGCAGTGTTGTCGTTCCATGCTCTCACATGAACTTCATGTAACCGTCGCGCAAGAGATTGGTCAATGGGCTGGATGGTTGGTCAGTCCATAGATGATTTTGTTATAACATGATATCTAGTTATTTCAAATGCGAAATATCAAAGAAGTGACCCTACCAACATAATGGGTACCAATGAAGTTCTACCACAAAAGTACACAGGTTGTGGATTGCTGCTTGTGCAGGTTCATAACAGGAATCAGTGCAAAGAAGTCTGACTTGAATCAACCTCTTTCAGATCTATAAACTATACATTTGGTATGTAATTTGAGATTCTGAAAGCGGAGTCAGCTGTGTTTTCGTGATATTTGAAAGAACAGATGTCTTCCTTTAAGATGGTATCTGTACAAGTGACAGTCGATTTGAAGGACAGACCTGTGATACACATGATTTGTTTAATATGATTATCCATGTTAGCATGAAACAGAAAGTTTAAGTTCTCAAATCATCTGCTAGTCTTCTGTTTCAATGTAAAAATATATTACTAACAGTCTTCCTATTTGTGTCTTCCTATTAGTGTCGAAACCAATTATAATAAATTATTACTACCTCAAAGTGAAGTACATTACAAGGTGTTGTGACATTTAACATATCATCAAACCTTTATCATGTACTCAGGTACTTGTAACTTCATATTCATATTTCAAGAAGTCTGGGTAAATTGTGGCCCTTTAAGAGCAGTGTCTATGTCTGTATTTGGGACGGTGAATGATTTAATTGAATACATCTAACTGACTTTATCCAATACCAGTCCATTAATTATTCATATTTCAAGATTTGAAAATCAAATCGTTTTAAAAGCATTTAACTTTTGATGAATACTTAAAAATGATTTTCTTTTCATCAAAAGTCTACCTGGTTGAAAATCCATCGAAATTGTTTACACTCAAAAGTCGTTATAAATTTCGTTAAACATGTGTGACGTGCTGATATCGACCAAACATAACCCGATACCTGTATAGCCGGCCACAGAGTAGAAAGATCTAATTTAAAGATAGGATTCATTTGTTGATTGTGTGTGTTTCATTTAGGTTAAAAGACTTATATTGTCGCTAGGCGGACACTAGGTAATAAAAGTGACAATACATTTCTGAAATATCATAAAGGGATCAAAGACTTACAGTCGAGTTGAATACAAGTGCTTTACATGTTTATTGAAAGTTTGTTAACAAAATGGCCACCAACTTCAAACTACCATGGGCAGAACTACAGCTCCTCACCTTGGGTACCTCGCAAAGTCAACGGGGGAATCTTACAACTACAACAACAATGGCGGCGCACTCTCAGTCTTCCATTAGCACTGGTTCTGAAAGGTTTAGCTTTTTTCTTTGCGAATCATGCCTGGACAAGGATTTTGTTGAATATGCAGTGTGTTACTGTAAACAATGTAAACAGTGTTTCTGCAGAAAGTGCTCTGGGCTACATGATCAACTGTTTAGTAAACATGTTAAGTACGAACGGGGAAATATGAAGAACTGGCCAGTTTCAAAGGAATTGGAGGCTGTTTTATTAATGTGCGAAAAACACACTACGAAACAACTAGAGAGATACTGTAAAGACCACTTTAGGCTGTGCTGCTCCAAATGTACTTCCTTAAGTCACAGGTACATAAACAAATCAATATAACCACACAATTTGATGTCTTTGTATTTGCCAGACTACGGTAGTGAACCTTTTCTAAGTTCCATTTATATCCCCTTGAATTAAAAGCCGTCCAATTGTTTATACAGACATAAATAGTGTAACGACTAAAATCAACACTTAGTGTGAAACTTTGAGATTATGTGGTATTATGGTGTCCTACAAAAATAATGCAAATTATTCCCTTGATTTACATTGGCCACATACAGTAGGCTTAAAGGTTTCAATACATTTTTGGTCAGGCTGCAAACAAGGGCAAGTAGTTATTAGAGGTGTTATGGCACATTGTCAGGTGGTTCTTACACAGATTGTTAAAATAAGGTGACTTCCTGGGGTCAAACGGTTTCCATGTACTTAAAAGATTCAGAACAGTGCTTCATAATTTCACAGTAACATATCTTAATTGCATTCACAATTATCACCACCACCACCATTGAAATATACACTTTTGTGAAATATAATCTTAATAATTCCAATTACTAATTAGTTGTTACTAGTAAATATGACAAGGTCGGATGATTTGCTAACATTTTTTTTATTTGAATACATTTTAAAGAAATGTGGTAGTATAAAGTTTAATTGAAATTGAAAAACATTTTTTTTAATAAACATTAACGGTGCTTATACAAATCTGGCTGAATAACTAAAAATAGTCTAATACAATCTGCATTAAAAAGTAAATACTCTTTGATTGCTCACCTGAGTATGTATAAATGAACCTTTTCACAAGCTTAGGTGTGTTTTTTTTGTCTTTATGAATATCAAAATCTTAACTTCATGATTTTTAGCTCAGTTCAGTTGATGTTATCTTTTGTGATAACTTTATGTTGGTGTTATCAAAAATTGCCTAGAAAAAACTCATTGAGGCCTCATTTATTTCCCAATCTCCATGAATCTGTGTCATAACATTCGTCCTAATGATATTCTGACCGAGTTTGAAACTCGGTCATGTGAGATCAAAAACTAGGTCACTATGTCAAATTAAAGATAAAGCTTCATGAACACTATATGGGCTACAATCAAAGACGACTCTTGAGGAAACGTGAGTCTGAAACTTGTTCATTTGGGGTCAAAACACCGTCATTAGGGCAAATAAAAAAATGAATCATGGTCAGAGTATTTATCCCCATGATATCTCAGCCAAGTTTGAAACTGGGTCGTGTGGGATCAAAAGCTAGGTCACTAGATCCAATTAAATAGAAAGCTTCGTGAACACTCTTGAGACAACATTTATAGCAGAGTTTTCATGAAAAATGTTCAGATAATTTCGCCCAATGATAACTAAGCTGAGTTCAAAATAAGGTCACATATACTCAAACACTAGGTCACTTTGTCAAATTAAAAAAGGAAGCTTGCAAACACTGTAGATGGCCACATTAATAACCAAATCTGCATGAATCTTGGTCAGAAATAAAGTCCCAATAATAGATTGGAAAGGTTTAACTGGGTCACGTACATTCAAAAACTAGGTCGCTTTGTCAAACTAATGAAAATGCTTGTGAACAATATAGATTACAACATGTGTCCCAATAATATCTCAGCTGTGTTTGAAACTTTGACATGGTGAATCTAAAACTAGATTACTAAAGAGACCACATTTAGAGCGCAATCTTCATGAAACATGGTAAGAACATTTATAACAATAATAACTTAGACTAGGTTGAAACTGTTAGAACATTTATCCCATTGTTTTCTCAGCTTCAAAACTGGATAATGTGGGTTCAAAAACAAAGTCACTAGTCATATATATACTATATATATATGACTAGTGACTTTGTTTTTGAACCCACATTATCCAGTTTTGAAGCTGAGAAAACAATGGGATAAATGTTCTAACAGTTTCAACCTAGTCTAAGTTATTATTGTTATAAATGTTCTTACCATGTTTCATGAAGATTGCGCTCTAAATGTGGTCTCTTTAGTAATCTAGTTTTAGATTCACCATGTCAAAGTTTCAAACACAGCTGAGATATTATTGGGACACATGTTGTAATCTATATTGTTCACAAGCATTTTCATTAGTTTGACAAAGCGACCTAGTTTTTGAATGTACGTGACCCAGTTAAACCTTTCCAATCTATTATTGGGACTTTATTTCTGACCAAGATTCATGCAGATTTGGTTATTAATGTGGCCATCTACAGTGTTTGCAAGCTTCCTTTTTTAATTTGACAAAGTGACCTAGTGTTTGAGTATATGTGACCTTATTTTGAACTCAGCTTAGTTATCATTGGGCGAAATTATCTGAACATTTTTCATGAAAACTCTGCTATAAATGTTGTCTCAAGAGTGTTCACGAAGCTTTCTATTTAATTGGATCTAGTGACCTAGCTTTTGATCCCACACGACCCAGTTTCAAACTTGGCTGAGATATCATGGGGATAAATACTCTGACCATGATTCATTTTTTTATTTGCCCTAATGACGGTGTTTTGACCCCAAATGAACAAGTTTCAGACTCACGTTTCCTCAAGAGTCGTCTTTGATTGTAGCCCATATAGTGTTCATGAAGCTTTATCTTTAATTTGACATAGTGACCTAGTTTTTGATCTCACATGACCGAGTTTCAAACTCGGTCAGAATATCATTAGGACGAATGTTATGACACAGATTCATGGAGATTGGGAAATAAATGAGGCCTCAATGAGTTTTTTCTAGGCAATTTTTGATAACACCAACATAAAGTTATCACAAAAGATAACATCAACTGAACTGAGCTAAAAATCATGAAGTTAAGATTTTGATATTCATAAAGACAAAAAAAACACACCTAAGCTTGTGAAAAGGTTCATTTATACATACTCAGGTGAGCAATCAAAGAGTATTTACTTTTTAATGCAGATTGTATTAGACTATTTTTAGTTATTCAGCCAGATTTGTATAAGCACCGTTAATGTTTATTAAAAAAAATGTTTTTCAATTTCAATTAAACTTTATACTACCACATTTCTTTAAAATGTATTCAAATAAAAAAAATGTTAGCAAATCATCCGACCTTGTCATATTTACTAGTAACAACTAATTAGTAATTGGAATTATTAAGATTATATTTCACAAAAGTGTATATTTCAATGGTGGTGGTGGTGATAATTGTGAATGCAATTAAGATATGTTACTGTGAAATTATGAAGCACTGTTCTGAATCTTTTAAGTACATGGAAACCGTTTGACCCCAGGAAGTCACCTTATTTTAACAATCTGTGTAAGAACCACCTGACAATGTGCCATAACACCTCTAATAACTACTTGCCCTTGTTTGCAGCCTGACCAAAAATGTATTGAAACCTTTAAGCCTACTGTATGTGGCCAATGTAAATCAAGGGAATAATTTGCATTATTTTTGTAGGACACCATAATACCACATAATCTCAAAGTTTCACACTAAGTGTTGATTTTAGTCGTTACACTATTTATGTCTGTATAAACAATTGGACGGCTTTTAATTCAAGGGGATATAAATGGAACTTAGAAAAGGTTCACTACCGTAGTCTGGCAAATACAAAGACATCAAATTGTGTGGTTATATTGATTTGTTTATGTACCTGTGACTTAAGGAAGTACATTTGGAGCAGCACAGCCTAAAGTGGTCTTTACAGTATCTCTCTAGTTGTTTCGTAGTGTGTTTTTCGCACATTAATAAAACAGCCTCCAATTCCTTTGAAACTGGCCAGTTCTTCATATTTCCCCGTTCGTACTTAACATGTTTACTAAACAGTTGATCATGTAGCCCAGAGCACTTTCTGCAGAAACACTGTTTACATTGTTTACAGTAACACACTGCATATTCAACAAAATCCTTGTCCAGGCATGATTCGCAAAGAAAAAAGCTAAACCTTTCAGAACCAGTGCTAATGGAAGACTGAGAGTGCGCCGCCATTGTTGTTGTAGTTGTAAGATTCCCCCGTTGACTTTGCGAGGTACCCAAGGTGAGGAGCTGTAGTTCTGCCCATGGTAGTTTGAAGTTGGTGGCCATTTTGTTAACAAACTTTCAATAAACATGTAAAGCACTTGTATTCAACTCGACTGTAAGTCTTTGATCCCTTTATGATATTTCAGAAATGTATTGTCACTTTTATTACCTAGTGTCCGCCTAGCGACAATATAAGTCTTTTAACCTAAATGAAACACACACAATCAACAAATGAATCCTATCTTTAAATTAGATCTTTCTACTCTGTGGCCGGCTATACAGGTATCGGGTTATGTTTGGTCGATATCAGCACGTCACACATGTTTAACGAAATTTATAACGACTTTTGAGTGTAAACAATTTCGATGGATTTTCAACCAGGTAGACTTTTGATGAAAAGAAAATCATTTTTAAGTATTCATCAAAAGTTAAATGCTTTTAAAACGATTTGATTTTCAAATCTTGAAATATGAATAATTAATGGACTGGTATTGGATAAAGTCAGTTAGATGTATTCAATTAAATCATTCACCGTCCCAAATACAGACATAGACACTGCTCTTAAAGGGCCACAATTTACCCAGACTTCTTGAAATATGAATATGAAGTTACAAGTACCTGAGTACATGATAAAGGTTTGATGATATGTTAAATGTCACAACACCTTGTAATGTACTTCACTTTGAGGTAGTAATAATTTATTATAATTGGTTTCGACACTAATAGGAAGACACAAATAGGAAGACTGTTAGTAATATATTTTTACATTGAAACAGAAGACTAGCAGATGATTTGAGAACTTAAACTTTCTGTTTCATGCTAACATGGATAATCATATTAAACAAATCATGTGTATCACAGGTCTGTCCTTCAAATCGACTGTCACTTGTACAGATACCATCTTAAAGGAAGACATCTGTTCTTTCAAATATCACGAAAACACAGCTGACTCCGCTTTCAGAATCTCAAATTACATACCAAATGTATAGTTTATAGATCTGAAAGAGGTTGATTCAAGTCAGACTTCTTTGCACTGATTCCTGTTATGAACCTGCACAAGCAGCAATCCACAACCTGTGTACTTTTGTGGTAGAACTTCATTGGTACCCATTATGTTGGTAGGGTCACTTCTTTGATATTTCGCATTTGAAATAACTAGATATCATGTTATAACAAAATCATCTATGGACTGACCAACCATCCAGCCCATTGACCAATCTCTTGCGCGACGGTTACATGAAGTTCATGTGAGAGCATGGAACGACAACACTGCATGGGGATTTCCAATCCATGTTCAAAGCAATATACCCAACCCCTTTTTTGAAGGGGAATGAATTATATCAATTAAAAATATGTGGTATTGTACGGAATCCGGATAATCTCGCCCTCCTTTCATCAAGGGCGACACACGATACACGAAGCGATACATGATATTTTGCTTGATACTCAAAGCGACGCACGATATTTTGCGTGATACTCAAAGCGACGCACGATATTTTGCGCGACACACGAAGCGACGCGCAATATTTTGCGCGATACACGAAGCGACGCGCGAGATTGTACTACAAAATATTGCCCTTGTGTAGGTAGCCCAAAAGGCGATATATCGTGGTAAATATCGCGTATCGCTTCGTGTGTCGCGCAAAATATCGCTTGTCGCTTCGTGTGTCGCTCAAAATATCGTGCTTCGCTTTGAGTATCGCGCAAAATATCGTGCGTCGCTTTGAGTATCGCGCAAAATATCGTGTCTCGCGTTCAAAGGGTGACACACGATATTTTGCGCAATACTGAAAGCGACGCACGATATTTTGCGCGATACTCAAAGCGACGCACGATATTTTGCGCGACACACGAAGCGACACGCGATATTAACCACGATTAATCGCCTTTAATATATATATAATTAGATAAACGACGTAATATCTGATCGGAGACTCTACTCCGAGAATGTCAACGACCAACAAAGACTAGTATTTGTGAAAACAAGCTTGGAAAAAACTTGGCAATACATGTCAGTAAAAGTAGTAACTTTATTTGAAAGTATATTCTATTCTAGGGATTTTAGTTTTATTTGATGGGTTTTTTGGTTATAATGCATCGACTAATGCACCGTCACTTCCACATTATTATTTAACCGTGAACAGCACTTAAATGAAATGTGTATTCAAGACTTGCGCTGAAGTATAGTCCGTCTTCGAGACTTTAGCATTGTAAGTTGTTCATCTCGATTAAAATTATTGTTTAAGCTCACCTAAGCATTAAGTGCTCAAGGTGAGCTATTATGATCACCCTTTGTCTGGCGTGCGCATTTCTGCTGTGTGCGTCGTCAACTTTTAGCTCGTTACATGTACCATTCCAGAGGCTAATGTTTCATCCAATCTTGGCGAAACTTGGTCAGAGTGTTTATCTTGACAATATCTATGTCGAGCTCAAATCTGGTTCACATGCGTTCAAAACAAGATCATCGTGTCAAATCATAAAAAACTCGATAGCAGGGGCCACATCTATGACTCAATCTAAATGAAACTTAGTCAGAATGTTTATCTTGACAATATTTAGGCCGAGTTCGAATATTGGTCACGTGCGATCTAAAACCACTCTAGACGCCATATTTATGACTCAATCTTGATGAAACTACTTCAGAATGTTTATCTTATCAATATCTGGATTTAATTTAAATCTGAGTCGTGTGCGTCAAAAACTAGGCACCCATTTCATTTTTGTTAAACCTATAGTTACCACATTAGAGGCCACATTTATGACTCAATCGTAATGAAACGTGGATAGAATGAATATCTTGACAATATCTAAAAATTAGTTAAAATATCGATCACGTGCGTTCAAAAACCAAGGTCACAAAGTCAAACATTATGAAAACCTTGTTACCACTATATAAGCAACATTTACGCCTCAATCTTGATGAAACTGTGTCAGCATGTTTATCTTTACAAAACCTAGTCCGAGATTTAATCTGGCAAATGTGTTTTCAAAAACTAGGTCACCAAGTCAAATCTTATTAAAAAAAACTGTTTCCACTGTGCATATGCCACATTTATGACTCAATCTCAAACTCGTTCAGAATGTTTATCTTGAAAATATCTAGTCCAAGTTCGACTAGTGGGTCATTGCGTATAGAAATTAGGTCACAAGGCCAAATCATTTAAAAAACATGTCACAACTCTACGGGCAATATTTATGACTCAAGCTTGATAAAACTTTGTCAGAATGTTTATCTTGACAACAATTTGATATTGTTTGAATCTCGATCATGTGCGTCCAAAAAAAACTAGGTCACCAGGTAAAATCTTAAAACACTTCTTACCACTATAGAGGCCACATGTATGACTGTGCCTTGATGAAACTTAGTCGGAATTTTAATCATGACACTATGAAGACTTCGTTTAAATCTGGGTCAAGTGGGATCAAATTTAGATCACCAGGTTCATACTTCAACAATTTATGTCTATGAACTCAGGTGAGCCCATACGGGCTAGCATGTTTATGATTCTAGCGTANCAACTTAATTGAAGAAAATCAGTTGCCCGGACAAGCAAATGTACGACTCGGGCAACTCGGACATTTGATTTCGCCACCCCTGAATTAAATATATATCGGCCGAGTTCAAAACTGGGTATTGTGGCATAAAAAAATAAGTCAAATAAGAGCTCCGCGGTCGGAGACTGATGCCCCCTAAACAGGGCCTTGACACAGGATTTTTCAATAGGGGTCATCTACTGTCCAAGGTCAATGCATATGTGAAGTATCCAGCCAATCAGTCTATTCGTTGACGAGCTATTGATCGGAAACGATTTTCACACTTATTGTGACAGTGACCTTTGACCTAGTGACCACAAATTGAATAGGGGTCATCTACTGACCAAGGCCAATGCACATGGAAAGTATCAAGTCAATCGGTGAATCATTTGACAAGTTATTGATCGGAAAAGATTTCACACTTAGTGTGACAGTGACCCTGACCTTTGACCTCAATTTCAATAGGGGCCATCTACTGTCCAACGCCAATGCACATGGAAAGTATCAAGCCAATGGTCCCTCCGTTCTCAAGTTATTTATAGAATTGTTTTCACTCTAAGTGTGACAGTGACCTTGACCTTTGACCTAGTGACCCAATTTCAATAGGAGTCATCTTCTGGCGAAGGCCAATGCACATGGGAAGTATCACGCATATTGGTCAATCCGTTCACAAGTTATTGATCGGAAACGAACTAGTCTAACGACAGACAGACAGACAGACAGACAGACAGACAGACAGACAGACAGACAGACCGACCGACCGACCGACCGACCGACATCCAGAAAAACAATATACCCACTATTCTTCGAAGGTGGGCATGATTTAAAAAAAGCTCGTGAAAACTAAAGAAGCCGTATTTATAGGTCAATTTCATAAGACTTGGTCAAAGCATTTCACCAATATTATTTCGGCAACATTCGAAACTGGGTCACGTGCGGTGTAAGACTAGGTCACTAGATCAAATAAAAAAAGCTTTATATTATTATTGAAGCCACATTTCTAACCCAATTTCGATTTAACTTGTTCATAAATTTTCTGAATTATATCGATGATGAGTTCAAATCAGGGTGATATGGAGTCAAACACTTGGTCACAATGTCAAATTAAGACAACAGTTAAAGATTAACATTAATTGTCCCATCTTCATGAAAGCTGGTTAGAACATGACAATTCTAGGTATCTGCCCCGGAAATTGGGTCTCATAGGATCAAAAACTAGGCCACTAGGTCAAATTAAAGAAACTGTTTTGAACACACCTGAAGTTAGATTTGTTTGCGCAATCTTCATGAAACTTGCTCAAACCATTTGTAATACTTATTTCTCCGCCACAAGAGATTTGGATCTTGTCTATTTAAAAACATAAGGCATGATAGTTTTCCTTATATGGCTATAGTAAAATCATTTGGACACTCTAGAAATGACATTTTTGACCCACTCATCTTGAAACTTGTTAAGATACTTAAAGAGGGTTATGATCTCTGTGCTGATCTGGAAAATGATTGTGTGTTGTTAACAAACATTGCTGCCAGATGTTATGGCAGTTTTCTTTTTAAGTATATTATGAAACCTTGTGAACACCACCTTCCCAGAACAATGAAGTTCATTGGGACCTCAGGTGAGCCCCTTATGGCTTTTTGCCTTCTGGTTTGAATATAATACAGTCCATACTTTCTTACAGAAAATGCAGAACAGTGACCCTTAACTCAGCCAAGAAACATGCACCAGACATTTATCAACTGTCTGTGAAGCTTCGGGTCAATCTGATGAAACTGAAGAAGCTTCAGATTTGCTGTGAGTCCAGCATCCAGGATCTAAAGAGTTTATACCATGAGCATGAACTCATGGTACGGAAAATGAACAAAAAGATTGATTCCATTATGGAAAAAACTTTTAGGAGCACGTTGAAGAAATCAGCAAAAGATGAGCAAAACATGGTTAAAGGAATACATGAATTAATGCATTCCACTTTGTATGATATAGAAAAAAACACATTGGAAGAAACAAAAAGGACACTCTCATGTCTTCAAGCTTCTCTAAAGACTAGTGTTCAAACCTGCATCCTTTATCAGAATGAATTAAAAACACGCAATGAACTCCTTCTATACAGCAGTGACAAGAACAAAAAGAAACTCTGCTTTATAGCCGGTCGGAAATGTACGGACAAAATACTACAAGTCGAATCATACATGAGCGAGAACTGTGTTGAACTTGAATGTTCGGTATTAAATCAGACTATAAAAGACACTGAGCAGTACATATTCAAATTTTTAGGTCTGGGGAGGCTGGTAGAGAGTATAAAGCCTAAGAATGACATTGAACAGTACTTGTACAGACTGTCAGGTCTTGTGAGCATTGTATGCAGTAACTCGGTGTTCACTGTGAGTCTGAGGTATGAGCACGAGATAATACCAAATGATCCAAACGAGTGCATGATCTCGGCCATATGTGCTCTCCCCGATGGAAAGGTATTGGTGCTAGACAACATTAATAATAAAGTCAAGCTGCTGGACCAGCAGTACCATGTGGTAAGTCACTGTGATGTGACTGATAGTCCAATGGAAATGTGCAACATCACACCCAGTGAGGTGGCATTGACAGTGGATAATAAAGAAACACATGAGGTCCAGTTTATAACAGTCACCAATGGCCAGCTTGTTATACGAAGTAAGATTCAGTTACAACATACGTGTATAGGTATTGCCCACCACCAGGGAGACATGTTTATTACTTCTAATACAGCATTGTACAATTACTCAGTGAGTGGTAAACAAATGAGTAAACTCTACGAGGATAAATCAGGTGATCGGACAGGTGAGAATTACGGAGGATTGATATTCTGATACCAATACAAAATAATGAATAATGAATTATTTGTAAAACTACATTTCTTATAGTGTTCATATGTTAAGTTATTGTTACAATTTACAAGAAAGATTTTCATTATTATTGATTTGTTAATATGAGTACCGTATCATGTACTTTGACAGTCACCACATTACAATTATATAAATATAGTTTCTCTGGTAGACACTTTTACTGACCTTTTTGTGGTTTTTAAATTACTTTACAAGTGCAATATGTTTCATAAACTTAATTGTTTAGAACAAATTGTTAGAAGTGAATAATCCTTTTTTAAAGTGCAATTATTGTTATAATTTTTATTATTAGTAGTAGTAGTAGTATTGATTCGTGAAAGTGAGTAACGCCGTGATCATGTATTTTGACAGTTCATACATGACATGTCTATACATAGTAACTGAGTTTCTCTGATATATACACTATAACTGACCTCTTTTTGTGGTTGTTAAATAACTATTAAATGTACAATATGTTTCACAAGTACAATTATTTTAAAACATTGTGTGAAGTACTATTTAATAATCTTTATAGAAAAAAATGCAATTGAATTTTTAAGAATTGTTGAATTCAAATAACATGTATGTAATTATTAATATGTATTTTTTTCAAAATGCTTTTGTAAAGGGTAAAGTAGACGAATTAGATAACAAAGATTCAATATTGGTTATTTTGAAACATTATTGTCCTGTTTAACATTTATAGAAACCACATCATCAGTCATAATATTCTACATGGACATGTATGACATATGGCAGCTGATATCAATTTCACTTAAATGTATTTTAATCATGTGTACATGTATACACAATCTACAATTGCTGTATGTAGTAAAATCATCTGACACATTCATTTTCAAGTGTGCATATAATCAAAGATCTATTAATATACAAAGATTGGAAACATCCATTCAGACCAAAAGAAAGTATCGGGAATTCGCGCGTCGAAAACAAGATCTATATATGTCAGGTGACATCAGGTTACAATAAACTAAACTTTTTTGGAGTGCTATGCTATACTCTCTGAAAACATGAACATCATTTATAAGAGGACACAATTCTCTGTAGGGGCACTTGCCGTGACTTTATTTTAGAATGTTTCTTTGTGCATGTGGTAGGGAAAATATGGTTGTTTAACAGAAATTCACTCTTTTGCTTGCAGGTTGGAGACTACATGGGTTTTTGACATATGGCGGGAAACGCTCATCCACTGGTACGTAGCCGGCAAATAGATGGCCTTAAAACAGTGATCTTTGATTCGTGGCGAGTTCTTTCTTACATATCGCGTGACCTATCTTTTTTTATTGTTTAAATCATTGCGGCTTGGAATGCTCTTTAAGAAAAGGTATGGTTATGGGGGTCTCTATGTGCAAAAGTTTAACTTTATTTTTTGTTAAAGTTATTGCTTTTACATTGAATTTGTGTAGGAAATCTTTTAGTATATTGTGACCATCAACCGGGCAGTCGCTGATTTATGGCGTAATCATGCGCTACTGCAGCGTGTCCGCCCGATTGATTCCAATAAACAACATTTCGTTATTGCGCACAATAGAAATGAAAACATGAAATAAATGTTTTGATATATATGGTAGCGTTGATATATTAAAAGTGATTTAAAAATAAAACATAATAGATTTGAAAAAATATGTGTATCTGAACCAATACAAAACAAAAATACGTAAACATAGTATTTAAGGCTGAGTAAGCTTTTTTACAAGTACACCTTTCAACACGCCATTGACTTAAACTTAATTATTTCTTTTTTGAAATAATGAATAAAGTATAAGTATAAAGGTGATATCAAAATCTATTGTCTATAACTTTATGCTTTTAACGTTTATATGTTCGCAGGTATTAAATAACAATACTTTGAGAGATTTCATGCCGAGTTAGGCTATTTAAAAGTATATATCTGACTTTGCCTAAAACTTGATTGTTTCGTTTTAAATTTCCGATATACGTATCATTTTAAAGTTAATATAAAAATGTACAGGGCTTCGAAAACATTTTGATTTTAACCTGAACAGTCTCCGAGATATTCATAAGCGAATCTTTGTACGTTTCACACCGA
Organism: Dreissena rostriformis; assembly: GCA_007657795.1. Classification (NCBI taxonomy): domain Eukaryota; kingdom Metazoa; phylum Mollusca; class Bivalvia; order Myida; family Dreissenidae; genus Dreissena; species Dreissena rostriformis. Next base: position 221,449 of record VMBQ01000268.1, read on the forward strand.
TGCAGATTTTCTAATTGAAAAGTACATATCCACCTTTGCCTAAAAGTAAAACTGTACTGTTTCTTTATAAAAACTTCTGATGTATTTGTAATTTTAAAGGTAATATAAAAATGTATCCGGCTACGAAAACTTTTTTTATTTAAACGTGAATAGTCTCGGAGATATTCATAAGCGAATCTTTGTAACATTTCAGGCCGATGTTGATTTTCTTATTGAAAAGTACATATCCGCCTTTTCCTAAAACTATATTGTTTCCTTATTAATAATTCTGATTAACGTATCATTTTGAAGGTAAAATTAAAAATATACCCGGCTTCGAAAACTTTTTAATTTGAACGTTAATAGTCTCGGAGATCTTCATAAGCGAATCTTTGTAACATTTCAGGCCAATGCAGACCTTCTTATTGAAAAGTACAAATCCGCCTTTTCCTAAAACTGTATTGTTTCTTTTATAAATAATTCTGATTTACGTATCATTTTAAAGGTAATAACAAAATGTACCCGGCTACGAAAACCTTTTTAATTTTTACGTGAATAATCTCAGAGATCTTCATAAGCGAATCTTTGTAACATTTCAGGCCGATGCAGATTTTCTTATTGAAAAGTACATATCCGCCTTTGCACTCAACTTTATTATTTCTTAATTGAATATTTAGAGGTTATATAAAAAGCTATAGCCGAAAATAAATTTAGCGATTTTAACTGAATAGTTCAGAAGATATTCAGTAGAGAAACTTTGAAAGATTTTAGGCTGTTGCAAACTTTTTTTATTGAAAAGTGCATATCTGCCTTTGCCTAAAACTGTAATTTTATTTAAGTTTCTTAATCAAGTATCATTTTAAAATTAAGATAACTAACGGCTGAAATAAAATGAATTTAAATTAAACTGTTCCGGCGATGTTCTCTATATTTTCTAAACGGATCTATTTCATAATTAAATTTTCAAAACAAAAAGTGTAAATTTTAGATTTGACTATAAAACAGGAAACAAATATATTGGTTTTGCCTTCAAGAGATCTCCCCATTGTGAATAAAGAGAGTTTACTGGTATGTAAGTGACACCACATGCCTGCACATGTGTAGATAAGATTATCACGATAAGATGACGCGTTTAACTTTCTCACGCGACTGAAATCTCGTCGCCGGGTGAATATCCATGAAAACCCGATAACGCTTATCTTTGAATATTGAGAGATCTTTGATATTATTGTACTATATATTTGTTTCCAGTTATTCAATTGCGACGCACATCATGTTTTTACTCACCAGTAGCATATCCACATGGCAACCTTTCAGACAAGAAACTGAGCCAGAGTTTATAAAGATATTTAAGATGAGTCATTGCGATTTACAACAACACATCTTTGATAAAAAATCACTGAAGTATATTTTTTAAGATTATTTAACATTTAAAGTAATTCACAATCTTGATGTTATTCTGTTTTGCAGTATGGAAGTGTGCTGTGAGTCCCAGAGGTGACAAGCTGTACATCATTAACAGATATGAGAACAAGCTCCTCACCCTTGCCAGGGATGGAACAGTGCTGGCTATCTTCAAAGACCCTGATCTACGTCGTTTAGGTAGTGTACATGTGACCCCTGCAGGTCAGGTGCTGGTAGGCTGTGGAGGCTTTCAAGGCTTGCTGTACTTTAGACACGTGCACAGCGAGGGCAGCAGGAAGCTGGACACTGAGATAACACTCAGGGATACCCTGAGTAACTTTTGGGGCAAAGGTTACTATGAATCCGTCTGCTGCATCAGCACCCATATATCCATACTTGTGGGACGATCCAACTGTATATATGTGTTCAAATTGCAATAGCTGACTTGCACATGCATCTGATAGTGATATGTGTATAAATAGGTGATTTGAATTAGATTGATAATGTATTGGTTTGCCACCTGGCTTAAGCGGTCATCAGACATAAGAGGTCAGTCTTGATTACCCCGTAACGAAAATCAGTCATAAATGGTGACATGCCACATGCGACAAGCATAATTAATAGCGTAAGCCATTTTTCCCCTTTCTTAAGCGGTCATGAGGCAGTCATTTCGAGGAAACGTACAGTGGCTATTATAATCAATCCGCGTTTTTTGTCTCGCAGCTCTAATATTGTAGTGTCCATTTTGTGTCTATTGTGTGGGTGAAGAATCTAATTGCGGTAACCGCTTTGATATAATAAATGCAACCCAATGTGAGAAAACCAATATCAGGGTGTTGATATGGTTTGTTTTACAGCGATAATATCGATAAAATCTTTAAAAAAAATAAATCAGAGTACTTAACACATTTTAATAAGTTTTGTTCATAAAATTATCCCTAATTAGAACTTTACAACGTTAAGTTACCGTATTGTGCTGACAATAAGTCGCATCAGTACATCAATATTTGGTAAATGTAAATTCCAAATCGTTTGCGATATAATTTTGTTGAAATGCAATACAAAACGTTGAACCAAAAGTAAAATGTTTTCGCTTTTTATTAAAAAATCAATACACCCACGTTTCCAAGTGGATGACGTGACATGCTACGTGCAGTATCATTTTCGCATGCTTTATTTCAGGGAAAAGGATTAACACAAAACATATGAGCACTGTTTATTTGCAGCTAGAGTTTGTTAACGTCACATTCACAATAAACGCCTTCGTTATTAATTAAATAATGCGCTTTTGAAAATACTTACATGGAATAATATAGTATGCCTGTCTTACAATATTTATCATAGAGAGGTGTGCTCAGTTTTTGGTTGTTTGAATGAAAATGAATTGTGTGTTTTGTTTGTGTGATAGTTAGGTTTGCTAAGCTAAACATGATGTTTCTTTAAGTTTATTAACTCTTTGTACATGCAAGTATAATATAAAATGTACTTGTGTATTACTTTGGACATTGAAAGATCTTCATTGGTTTTGCTTTAAGTGTTTATTTCTTTGAATGAGGACAATTCTATCAAATGTCAATGATCAAATATCTAAAAGGTGGTCACCTGACTACTTCCATTGAATGGCTGATAAACACAGGTTATAATGTGCATTGTGTTATGTTTCGATCATTACAAACATTTGTGTGTAATTTAAGACACATACATTTGTGTATACAAATCATTTTTTTTGCTTAAAAAATGGGGAAATGTACAGTAGAACATTTGACCTAATATATAATGTGTATATTTTAAAGTCCATAACAATTTTATTAATTATTGTGATTTTTGTCTTTTTATTAACAAGTTGACACAAACTGTATGTCAAATAATATATGTTATTTTGGTTCAAAATGTGATGTTTGTAGATAACCAAACATGTTCATGACATGTGTGGTATTTTAGATTGTCATTCATGCATTTATGCAATAAGAAGAAAAAATACTTTCGTATGGGTTAATTATCAATGTTTGTCAGTTACAGTAGAGTTAGCGATTGTGTTCCGCAAGATTGCGATTAATAGCGATTGCGTTTTTAACCGTTTTAAACCTTTTTAAACCGATTTTAAGCGTGTGTTTGCTATTGTTTGCGCTTATTTCATTGCGCATGCGTAGCGATGAAAACCGATGAAAAGGCGGGGCTTATGTGCACTATATTTAGAGTCCCATTTTTAGTCCTATTTATAGATTTACAGCACGCCGTATCGACAATCCAAGAAATCAATTACTCCCGGATTACCGCCCATGAATACTCGCTCGCGTTACTGAAGAACAATACAGGGACCTATATGTTTGAATAGGTCCCTGAACAATAAAAGGATGTGAAGCAATTTTATCTAATATATTTGAAGATATAAATAGTTTCTGTTATCGATATGATCACCACATAATAGTTCGTATTTTTTTTAATAAATATTTTTATCATTTATTTGGTGATTAAAAGAAACAAGGTTTGTGTGCATTTTTTTTAAGAGTCATAAACTCAGCATGAACTGATTTCCTAGATTGTCATTTTAAATGTTATCAGAAGGTGACGCATGGTATCTTATCCTAATAACGGTATCAACACATGTGCAGACATGTGGTGTCACAGACATACCAATTTACACTTTTAAACCACCCTTGGGACATCGCCACCCACTGAGGGAAAGTTTTCGTGACTCTCAGATGTTTTTTCAAATGTTTTTTTTTCAAGACCATTAGATCTACTTTGCTTAAAATGACAATCCGTAATTAACGAAGAAAAACATCAATTATTTTGTTCGTGTTTTATTTTTTTTATCGTTAATATCGACTTTATTTCGAACGTTTATTTAAGGCTCCATATTTATCATATTGAACATTTTATCGTAAATTTAGATAGTATTAAGAAAAATTAATAAATTATGAAATCAGTTTAGTTTACATTATTTAAATAATAACATAAAAATAAAGTTATAGGCAAAAGCTGATATGTACTTTTCAATAAAAAGTATGTCAAGTCCTGACATCTTACGCAGTTGTGCTAATGAATATCTCCGGTACTTGTTTATTTAAAATTCATATCCGACAAGAGATTTTTGTGTTAGCCTGAGAGCGATTTTTTAGATATTAATTAAAATAAAAACTTCAGTTTTAGACTAAACCAGATAATACTTTTTAATTAAATATTTCCGGACCAATTTGAGTTTAAAGCACAAACTGTATTTGGGCTTTATATTTTACATATCCTTTAAAAATATACTTAAAAAAAAAAGAAATATTAATAACGAAATGATAAATTTTTAGACAAACAAAGATATGTACTATTCAATAAAAAAAGTCTGCCTCGGTCTTGCATGCGAAAAAAAGAAAATCGCGTTTTTTTTTTGTTTTTTTTTTTTTTTATCAAATTCACGGTAGACAGATTTTTCGTAAACGTATTCGGGATTTTCGTAATTAAGAAGTTGTCTCCCATTCGGGTAGGTATCACGAGTATCCCGGGTAAAAAGCGGTCCGTCTAAAATGCGTATATGACTTAAATCCGCGGATATGACCGAAAAGTGCGGATATGGACGTTAATATGCATAGTAAAATATCTTATATTTGATTGTTACTATATATTATTTTTTATTGGTACTAAAAATATGCACGTTATTTTATTTATTCAAATGAACAAAGGATATCGTAGTGCTACATTTAAATGTTTCAAGAATGATTATAACCATTATAGTTGCGCTGTTATTGAAAAGCAATGCATGTCCGCCAAAAGTTTTAGATTTTTCGTTAATATTTCAACAGTTCATATTCAATATCCCGAAAAGTTAAAATACGAAGCCTATATGTTAAAGATCAATATTACAGCTGTTACATTCACTTATAAAACATAATATTAACGAAAAATCTAAAATTTTAGCGGGACATGCATTGCTTTTCAATAACAGCGCAACTATAATGGTTATAATCATTCTAGAAACATTTAAATGTAGCACTACGATATCCTTTGTTCATTTGAATAAATAAAATAACGTGCATATTTNAAAAAAAAAAAAAAAAAAAAAAAAAAAAAAAAAAAAAAAAAAAAAAAAAAAAAAAAAAAAAAAAAAAAAAAAAAAAAAAAAAAAAAAAAAAAAAAAAAAAAAAAAAAAAAAAAAAAAAAAAAAAAAAAAAAAAAAAAAAAAAAAAAAAAAAAAAAAAAAAAAAAAAAAAAAAAAAAAAAAAAAAAAAAAAAAAAAAAAAAAAAAAAAAAAAAAAAAAAAAAAAAAAAAAAAAAAAAAAAAAAAAAAAAAAAAAAAAAAAAAAAAAAAAAAAAAAAAAAAAAAAAAAAAAAAAAAAAAAAAAAAAAAAAAAAAAAAAAAAAAAAAAAAAAAAAAAAAAAAAAAAAAAAAAAAAAAAAAAAAAAAAAAAAAAAAAAAAAAAAAAAAAAAAAAAAAAAAAAAAAAAAAAAAAAAAAAAAAAAAAAAAAAAAAAAAAAAAAAAAAAAAAAAAAAAAAAAAAAAAAAAAAAAAAAAAAAAAAAAAAAAAAAAAAAAAAAAAAAAAAAAAAAAAAAAAAAAAAAAAAAAAAAAAAAAAAAAAAAAAAAAAAAAAAAAAAAAAAAAAAAAAAAAAAAAAAAAAAAAAAAAAAAAAAAAAAAAAAAAAAAAAAAAAAAAAAAAAAAAAAAAAAAAAAAAAAAAAAAAAAAAAAAAAAAAAAAAAAAAAAAAAAAAAAAAAAAAAAAAAAAAAAAAAAAAAAAAAAAAAAAAAAAAAAAAAAAAAAAAAAAAAAAAAAAAAAAAAAAAAAAAAAAAAAAAAAAAAAAAAAAAAAAAAAAAAAAAAAAAAAAAAAAAAAAAAAAAAAAAAAAAAAAAAAAAAAAAAAAAAAAAAAAAAAAAAAAAAAAAAAAAAAAAAAAAAAAAAAAAAAAAAAAAAAAAAAAAAAAAAAAAAAAAAAAAAAAAAAAAAAAAAAAAAAAAAAAAAAAAAAAAAAAAAAAAAAAAAAAAAAAAAAAAAAAAAAAAAAAAAAAAAAAAAAAAAAAAAAAAAAAAAAAAAAAAAAAAAAAAAAAAAAAAAAAAAAAAAAAAAAAAAAAAAAAAAAAAAAAAAAAAAAAAAAAAAAAAAAAAAAAAAAAAAAAAAAAAAAAAAAAAAAAAAAAAAAAAAAAAAAAAAAAAAAAAAAAAAAAAAAAAAAAAAAAAAAAAAAAAAAAAAAAAAAAAAAAAAAAAAAAAAAAAAAAAAAAAAAAAAAAAAAAAAAAAAAAAAAAAAAAAAAAAAAAAAAAAAAAAAAAAAAAAAAAAAAAAAAAAAAAAAAAAAAAAAAAAAAAAAAAAAAAAAAAAAAAAAAAAAAAAAAAAAAAAAAAAAAAAAAAAAAAAAAAAAAAAAAAAAAAAAAAAAAAAAAAAAAAAAAAAAAAAAAAAAAAAAAAAAAAAAAAAAAAAAAAAAAAAAAAAAAAAAAAAAAAAAAAAAAAAAAAAAAAAAAAAAAAAAAAAAAAAAAAAAAAAAAAAAAAAAAAAAAAAAAAAAAAAAAAAAAAAAAAAAAAAAAAAAAAAAAAAAAAAAAAAAAAAAAAAAAAAAAAAAAAAAAAAAAAAAAAAAAAAAAAAAAAAAAAAAAAAAAAAAAAAAAAAAAAAAAAAAAAAAAAAAAAAAAAAAAAAAAAAAAAAAAAAAAAAAAAAAAAAAAAAAAAAAAAAAAAAAAAAAAAAAAAAAAAAAAAAAAAAAAAAAAAAAAAAAAAAAAAAAAAAAAAAAAAAAAAAAAAAAAAAAAAAAAAAAAAAAAAAAAAAAAAAAAAAAAAAAAAAAAAAAAAAAAAAAAAAAAAAAAAAAAAAAAAAAAAAAAAAAAAAAAAAAAAAAAAAAAAAAAAAAAAAAAAAAAAAAAAAAAAAAAAAAAAAAAAAAAAAAAAAAAAAAAAAAAAAAAAAAAAAAAAAAAAAAAAAAAAAAAAAAAAAAAAAAAAAAAAAAAAAAAAAAAAAAAAAAAAAAAAAAAAAAAAAAAAAAAAAAAAAAAAAAAAAAAAAAAAAAAAAAAAAAAAAAAAAAAAAAAAAAAAAAAAAAAAAAAAAAAAAAAAAAAAAAAAAAAAAAAAAAAAAAAAAAAAAAAAAAAAAAAAAAAAAAAAAAAAAAAAAAAAAAAAAAAAAAAAAAAAAAAAAAAAAAAAAAAAAAAAAAAAAAAAAAAAAAAAAAAAAAAAAAAAAAAAAAAAAAAAAAAAAAAAAAAAAAAAAAAAAAAAAAAAAAAAAAAAAAAAAAAAAAAAAAAAAAAAAAAAAAAAAAAAAAAAAAAAAAAAAAAAAAAAACAATCCTAAAAAGTAAACATAATTTATATCGAAAGAGTGACTTCCCTTCATCCGCGACGTAAGTAAGCCTTTAGCGACTCAAATAAAGTTCAGTCTTCATTAAATACATTCAAATATGAAATGAATAAACGTTGAACATGCCCAATATTGCATGTGTATATATAAAGAAGACAAAATAACAAATAAAAACAAATTTATTTGTTTAACCACTGACTTATTTAAGCATGATAAATTCAAAATGAGCCGTTTCATAGAAGCAAAAATTCCCAAAATGGACAATTTTGTCGATAAAAAATTCCCAATTTGGTCAGACTCCTTTTCCCAAAATTGGCAGACAAACCCCTGCATGGGCTTCCCAGTTCCGGTAATTACGATCGAATATTATACACCCAGTAATGATCAGTGGACAGTCTGTCAGAAAACCTTGAACATCCGTGAAGCGGGCGCGTGTCTAATGGACGATAAAATCTACATCGTAGGTGGTCTGAATGGTGAGCATTACTTTTCGGACCTTGTGCAGTGCTACACACCCATGACAGAGAATCTGATAATCGTGGAGAAGTTTCCTACGAGACTCCATGGACGGGCATGTTGTGTTCTCACTATTCCGCAGTATCTGTGAGTGGTGGAAGTGAGAATTGAGCCTCGTTCTGGGAAAATTGGGCTCAAAGAATGTGCGTAAAGTGTCATCTCAGATTTGCCTGTGCAGTCCAAGGTACATGGATCATGACTGGCAGATGACCCCTATTGATTTTGAGGTCACTAGGTCAAAGGTCAAGGTCACAGTGACTAGAAATAGTAAAATGGTTTCCGGATGATATCTCAAGAACGCTTACGCCTAGGATCATGAAACTTCATAGGTACATTGAACATGACTCGTAGATGACCCCTATTGATTTTCAGGTCACTTGGTCAAAGGTCAAGGTCACAGTGACTTGAAATAAAAAAATGGTTTCCGGATGATAACTCAAGAACGCTTATGCCTAGGATCATGAAACTGCATAGGTATATTGATCATGACTGGCAAATGACCCTTATTGATTTTCAGGTCACTAGGTCAAAGGTCAAGGTCACAGTGACTGGAAACAGTAAAATGGTTTCCGGATGATAACTCAAGAACGCTTACGCCTAGGATCATGAAACTTCATATGTACATTGATCACGACTGGCAGATGACCCCTATTGATGTTCAGGTCACTAGGTCAAAGGTCAAGGTCACGTTGACTCGACACAGTAAAATGGTTTCCGGATGATAACTCAAGAAAGCTTATGCCTAGGATCATCAAACTTCATAGGTACATTGATCATGACTGGCAAGTGACCCCTATTTATTCTCATGTCACTAGGTCAAAGGTCAAGGTCACAGTGACTCGAAACAGAAAATGGTTTCCTGATGATAACTCAAGAATAATTAGGCCTAGGTTCATGAAACTTCATATGTACATTGATCATGACTCGCAGATGACCCCTATTGATTTTCAGGTCACTAGGTCCAAGGTCACGGTCACAGTGACTCGAAATACTAAAATGGTTTCCGGATGATAACTCAAGAAGGCTTACGCCTAGGATCATGAAACTTCATAGGAACATTGATCATAACTGGCAGATGACCCCTATTGATTTTCAGGTCACTAGGTCAAAGGTCAAGGTCACAGTGACTCGAAATAGTAAAATGGTTTCCGGATGATAACTCAAGAATGCTTAGGCCTAGCATCATGAAATTTCCTAGGTACATTAATCATTACTGGCAGATGACCCCTATTGATTCTCAGCTCACTAGGTCAAAGATCAATGTGACTCAAAACAGTAAAATGATTTCCAGATGATAACTCAAGAATGCTTTCGCCTAGGATCATTAAACTTCAAAGGTACATTGATCATGACTGGCAAATGACCCCTATTAATTTTCAGATCACTAAGTCAAAGGTCAAGGTCACAGTGACTCGAAACATTAAAATGGTTTCCAGATGATAACTCAACAATGCTTACACCTAGAATCATGAAACTTCATAGGAACATTGATCTTGACTGGCAGATGACTCCTATTGATTTTCAGGTCACTAGGTCAAAGGTCAAGGTCACAGTTACACGAAACAGTAAAATGGTTTCAGAATGATAACTCAAGAATGCTTACGCCTAGGACCATGAAACTTCATAGGTATATTGATCATGACTGACAGATGACCCTTATTGATTTTCAGGTCATTTCGTCAAAGGTCAAGGTCATGGTGACTCAAAACAGTTAAATGGTTTCCTGATGATAACTCTAGAATACTTAGGCCTAAGATCATGAAACTTCATAGGTACATTGATCATGACTGGCAGATGACCCTGGCTATTGATTTTCAAGTCACTAGGTCAAAGGTCAAGTTCACAGTAACAAAAAACGTATTCACACAATGGCTGCCACAACAACTGACAGCCCATATGGGGGCATGCATGTTTTACAAACCGCCCTGGTTAGTGTTGATTATAGATCAGGTTTATCATGCGAGGCTTAGAAAACAGAAAGCACGAGCCTTGGCTCGTTAATTTTTTTTAAATTTTAATGTAGATTTGAGGGAACCATACATTTACATTTAGATTGCACTCTGCACTGTGATAGGAGTTAAGCTTTTTTTTCCTAGCAGCTGAACTACTTTTTTAAGTCAAAACAAGTGCTCAGCCTGCTTCTGCAACTAATTTCATTCTCAAAAAACATGGTTTAAGGACATAAAATAGTTTGTTATTTGTGTTACTTAAGCAATTGAATTTGTTTATATGTATAAGTTAAGCATTATTTGCTGTACAAGCCGAGTTTGTAGTAATTAATTTTGTGCATCTTTTTTTGCCTTTTTTATTTAAAAAAGTTCATTTTATACATGGAATCTTTTGTGTTTTTTTTTACCAACAATCATGTACGTTTTTCTTAACAACAAAATTGATAGCTTTAATAAATGCTTAAAAAGATTCTACATTGTATTGAAAGAATGTTATTATGTGTCGTGTTCCGAGAAAACTGGGCATAATGCATGTGCGTAAAGTGTCGTCCCAGATAATCCTGTGCAGTCCGCACAGGCACATCTGGGACGACACTTTCCGCCTAAACTGGGTTTTCCCTAAGAAGAGACATTATTTAAACGAAAATTTCCATAAAAGCAGAAATTGTTGTCACTGATTAGCCTGTGCAGACTGCACAGGCTTATCTGGGATGACAATTTACGCACAAGCATTATGCATAGTTTTCTCAGAACACGCCACATATCGTCAAAAAGTGTGAGATTATCATTATCAACATCAGTAAATTGTTGAAATTGTTTTTAAAGGTCAACATTCCTTCCGATTAGGAACCAGAACTCCATGCAGCTATGATTATGATTAGAGTCTCGTTCTGAGGAATCTGGGCTTAATTCACGTGGGTAAAGTGTCATCCCATTTAGCCTGTTCAGTATGAACAGGCTCATCAGGGACGACACTTTCCGCTTATATGGTATTTTTTGTTTAAAGGATTCTCTTCTTAGTGAAAATCCACTTTAAGCGGAAAGTGTCGTTCCTGATGAGCCTGTGCGGACTGCACAGGCCTATCTGGGACGACATTTAACGCACATGCATTAAGCCCAGTTTTCCCAGAACGAGGCTCATTAGTATCCCAGATACTTTACAGATGTTCTCCCTTTTTTGTTGTTAATGCATGTTGTTTTGACAGTGCAAAAAAACGATTGAAAATCTTATCCGAGTTGTTTTCATGATATGGAATTAAGTTGTTTGATAATCGTATCCAAATTATGGACTGTGTTAACTGCTAACAAAATGTTGCCTGCATCTCGAGAAACAGATTCCAGCTATAGAGACATATATCCAGACTTTTATTATGAATATTATCTGATTTTATAGCATTATTTGGCCAATGTCCCAATTGCAAAAAGTTTTTTCCCAAATCAAGTCTAAAACTTTAAAACTTCTGTGCATCAACACGAATTTGCCTGACAATATCTAAGACACATTTAGATGTGTTTAAGTATTTATTACAATATACATGTAAATAAATTCATCTGAAGGTGAAAAAAAAAATTAAGGCAAATGTGTTCATATGCCCGAAATTGCACAAATGACGCACAAGTACATTATTCGTAAAAAATATACAGCTAAACAAAGAATAGACAGTCCATACAAGACATTTAGCACCCATACATTTACTTCATGTGCTTAACACATTTATGCCGAGTGGACTCTTCTATCCTTCTAAATTGGATCAATTTATTTCCGAAATTAGGGATGTCTAGTATATTTATTTCTATATTTAGAATATTTCTTACAGAAAAATTTCGTAAAGCAAACAGCACAGACCCTGATGAGACACCACATCATTCTCATCTGGGTCTACGCTGTTTGCCAAGACCTTTTTTCTAGACGTTAGGCATAAATGGGTTAAGAACAAGATGCGATTGTTCATGATGACTCAGTATCATTCAGGGCTTTTCTTTGACTCTCATTTTTACTCTGGGAATTTAAGAAATATTATTTTTGATTCGTCAGTTTTTAAATGAAAGGGTCAAAATAAACAACAACAAAATCTGTTTGATTCAGAGATATTAGCCTACAAGTCAGTTCTTATGAATATGATTCAGAGATATGTGTCGCGTTCTGAGAAAACTAGACAAAATGTTTGTGCGTAAATTGTCATCCCAGATTAGCCTGTGCAGTCCGCACAGGCTAATCAGGGACGACAATTTCCGCTTTTATGGAATTTTTCGTTTTAACGATGTCTCTTCTAAGCAAAAATCCAGTTTAGGCGGAAAGTGTCGTCCCGGAAACTCTGTGCGGACTGCACAGGCTAATCTGGGATGACACTTTACGCACAAGCATTTTGCCCAGTTTTCTCAGAACACGCCACATATAAGCCTACAAGTCAGTTCTTATTCTTTGACATTTTCAAATCTTATAAAGTACTGGAGTGACGAATAAATAGTTCGTAAATAAAAGTTGAAATAGTAATATCATTTATAATTTCAACATATTTATGTCCCATGGGGTTTGATGCTGCTCTGTAGAAGTGTTTGAATTTCTAGACCAAGAGTCTCATGTACATGTATATACTTTTAAGAAACAACAGTTTTTGTATTAATCTCATTGAAATACTGTTGAAAAAGGCAAAAATTATAACTTAATAAACAAACAGAATCTTAAAAGAAATACATATCTTGGACTGTATTTAAATTTGTTTTCTTCTCCTTAAATTCACTGATGCTATTTGTTAAAACAACAGATTTTGAAAACACAAAATATATAATTTACAATTCTGGTATACATGTACTTATTTTCAAATAACAAATCCAAACCTATAGATTATTGTTGGCTCGATCCATGTTGCACTTTCCCAGTTCTATATTACAAGTCCCAAGGCAGTCAAAGAATGCACATTCTTGGTCACTGGAACAGTTGCTGTAGCTCAACTGTCTCCGTAGATCTGAGTCAAACAAAGCACAGTCTGAGTCAATGATTGTAACATCTCCATTCGAACGAAGCCCGAAATTGTTTGGTTTCACATCACACATGTGCAAGGTTTCATGCAGACCTTCATCCATAAGTTTCACGAGATCAATAAGCTTAATTGCGATAAGTGCCCGTTCATTCCAATCACTTCCAGTGCCTTTGGCAAAAGGTTGCTCAAACTTTTTCAATGTTTCTGTAAATTCAACACCATAAGGTGGTCCACAAGTGTCAAATATTTCAGGTATAAAAGTATAGTTTTGCAATAGTTTTGACAATAAATACTCTTGTTGCTCAATAAGGGGCCGGATACTGTAAACTGGCCCTTTTAATGATGTTTCTTTAGAGAAATGTCTATGATACTGAGACAAATATTCATTTAAATCATATCCCCATGTATACAAGATTATATCATGAACATGTGACATTTCTACCATTAAATTATTCCGATAACTATTGCGGACAGACTCCTTTGTCCTATTAATGTATGTTTCTATTTCCAACTTCTCATGGAACATCCCAGTCACAGACTGTTCTGTATCCTCTAATTTGTACTTCATTTTAAGCACCAGTTTGACATCACCTGCAGAATAAGCACCTTTCAGCATCAAACTCTTTGTCTCTACACTGTTCACTACCGGCGGAGCCAAGGACGCTCCACAATTTGTGCACACCATCTCCAGTATGACGTACCCTTTGGGTCAAAAGTACATATAAGCCAACAGCTAAAAAATAGAAATCACCGCGGTGACAAAATTGTAACCGCGGTGACAATTTTGTCACTGCGGTCTTAAATTTATTACTGCGGTGATATGTTTGTAACTGCGGTGATACTTTGGACAAAAGGACAAAAACATATGAAAAAAACATATAAATAAACTTATCAATTCCTTATTAATCCGATTTGATTTTATTTTAAACTATTGTTAAATATTTAATTATTTTCTTGAAAAAATCTCTGTTTGATACGGGGAAAATGGTTGAAAACTGACCCAAAGAAATAAATGGAACAGCAGGTATAAAAATATACCAACAGTCATAATTTGTCACCGCTGTGATAAAATTGTTATCGCAGTGACAAAATAGATATCACCGCGGTGACAAAATTGTTACCACAGTGACAAAATTGTCACCGCGGTTACAATTTTGTCACCGCGGTGATATCTATTTTTAGCTGTTGGCGTATTTGTACTTTTGACCCAAATGGTACGGCATACTCCAGTGCATACTTTCCCCCCTTGTAGTTGAGGCATGATCTATACTGGAGTAGCTGTGTATCACACAGGATTGGACAGAATGATCCTGCCACCTCCCCTCTGTGGTACAACTGACACTGCAAGATACAAAGGTAACAATCATGTTCTGGATCACAGGCATTGCTAGTGTAGCTTTATTGTAAGCTTTCATATGGTTTAAAGGGAAATATCAATCAGTAAGACACTGTTTCAACCAGTGAAATATATGCTTTAAAATTATAGACGATTTCTCTGATCACTTACAAAAAAAAAAAAAAAAAAATATATATCCTCTTTACATGTTTTACAACAATTAATGAAGAATTCATTAAAACTCATAAATTATCTAGAAAATAAGACAGAAACTTTGTTCTGAAATACGCCGGTAATACAATCACTTTCAAATCCATACCAATCTCAAGTGAAATCAAATCCAAATGTCTGCTCTATGTGTTGTCAGCAGATATTACAGCAGTTTCATCCATAAATTAATTACTGAGATTGCAACATTATTAAACAAAATATGTTGATAAAAAAAACGCATTTAACAATTTGTTTTCAGATGTGGTTTGAATTTCAGTCAGGAATTTCTATTGAAAATGGTAATTACCAAATCTTTTTAAACTGATTTTGATTCTTCATCTGTGCAGTTCATCTCAACCGTTATGTAGTAAACAAATTTCATGGCCACCATACATATCACCACGGTAACAATGCAGACAACTTTACAACAGCATTTCCATGACAACATGGCTCTTCTGCTGAAGCCTCTGCATACAACCATTGCATCATAGCCTGAAGAAAAAGAACAATAAATCATTCCACAATAAAAATCAATTGTGAATGTTAATCTTAAAAGTTAATGAACAATTTCAATGTGGGAGATACATGGACAGTTGCACTTCCGACACAGACTTGTTTCTGCGCAAGCAAACATCCATACCAGACATATGAGGGAGCACATTTATGACATGCTTATAATTATTTCCAGTCTAAAACAAGTTAAACATTAGATTGACATCTCAATACCATGTTTTTACACTGATATATAATACTTCACAGTGTTTAACCAAAATGAATAATACCGGCTAATACATAAAACGGCATTGGATTACAAAATATTAACTTGTTTCAGTATACAGTATCCCTCTCTAAAGGGTGTTATTTTAGTTCCACGATTCTGTACTTGAAGTTAACATTTTTCATCAAAAGTTTATTGCATGGAACCTAAGACATTCATTCAGTAGTCTGTTTTCAGTAACACAAACTTCAATTTGGTGACCCACCAGTTTCAGTGACCTTTTTAAAATTAAAATGATATGCTTATTATGAGCTCTTAATTTTAACTAATATAATATATTATAATTCTTTGTGCACATGATTGCATACTTTATTACAACTAATTCATATATAACAGACAGGTATTTTTATGCCCCCGAAGATGGGTATACATTTGTATATACTGTCCGTCTGTCTGTCTGTCCGAAATTCAGTAACACTTTGCGTTTAGGTTTTCGAAAAATGTGGAAAAACATAAATAAGCATAGGAATACTTGTCCGTAGAAACAAATGTCACATACATATTTACGGAATATATTTGTTCCTATTAAATTATAAAACGTAAGATATATTCAATACACAATGCCCCTCCCCATGACAATTTGCCCATCCGTCATAAGAATACCTGCGCTGCCATCATTTCCAACTAAGGGACTCTCTGCTCTCAGGCGCATAAACTTCAGCCGTTAAAGTTGATTAGTTTATACATTTACCGAGCCTTTTTACAATGACTTTTTTTCCAAACAAATTGTTCACCGCCCCAATATTAAAATCATGACAATGCCGTGCACCATGTATGCAAAGCAAGACAATTACGTACCCTAAATTCCGATGGTTCTTTTCAAGTCACGTCTTCAAACAGTTACCAGTTTGTTTGTCAACAGTTGTAAGGAGAAGATGTTTAACCCATATATATATATATGTGTGTGTGTGTGTGTGTGTGTTAAGTGGTGTTTTAGCGACCAGTAAATGAAAAAAAAACAACAACAAAAATCAATTCAATAATTTACAATTGTAAATATTGAACATTTATTTTCAATATCAGGACATACGCCGAAAATCTTTCTTGAACATATTTTGTTTACGTATCGAAGGTTATATAGGTTTTAGGTCATATATACTCAACTCAACCTCTTACAAATGTTCACGTGTTTATCATTTATCCGGAGACATTATCAATTAATACTCTGTGAGTGTCGGCATATTTTCATTTCGGCAATACTG
This sequence comes from Dreissena rostriformis, assembly GCA_007657795.1. NCBI lineage: Eukaryota > Metazoa > Mollusca > Bivalvia > Myida > Dreissenidae > Dreissena > Dreissena rostriformis. The sequence goes on from VMBQ01000268.1 coordinate 238,075, forward strand.
CGTCGACAAACAGTAATTATTAAATCACAATCTGCAATAGGTGACATAAATCTGTATCAAAATATTTGTAGACATGACAAATAATTTGCAATTTATACGTTCAATTTAAGTACGGACATAGGCCACAGATGTCACGGTTGAACACGGACCTTGTGTCAAAAATCGCGTAATTGCTAAAAAGTCAAAGAACATTAACAATAACATTGTACCCAATTATCTTCAAGAAATGATTTAATCAAAATAAGTATTTAGACATTTTCAAATACTGGAAATATTGACCGAACCACACACTCAAAATTGGATGTGGTAATCGAACGTGTTACTCTGCACAATAAATACAAGTTCCTATGTTTATCAAGGATAACGAAGGCAGATGTCATAGACCATGACATAATTCATTAAGTGTATACATGTTTATACCGGTACTTTGCATAGCCTGTCCAAAGTTGGACCCACCGAATTCGAAAAAATTCAATGAAAAGTGAGGGCTTAGGGGGATTAGGGGTATAATTATGTAAACAAGCAAACACGACGTCCACTTTTAGAAAATAACAGTGGGTACAATATAAAGGGGTGAAACTCCAGAGGCTGCAGCAGCATTGCATTTCTATTATACACACCTTCGTCTTAACTCCCAAAATACGAAGTAACGTCTTTTTTCACTGATGAGGGGTAGTAATTAATGTATATAGGGAAAGAGAAATTAACGCTGAGCATGTGGTCGACATTTTTGCACAAAGGAAAGATCGAAGATTAGCGTTACTTTTCAGGGTGTAGTATTGCACATACAAGTGGACCTGTGTTTTATGTGAAATTAGAAGATATTTTCTTTTGAATGAATTACACATAGCCCAAACTGGTTTTATTGAACGAGTTAAATAAAAGTTTAGTATGCTCGCTCAAGACTCAACGAGCATGCTGTTGTTTCATTCAAAGAGTGTTTCTTCCACAGTTTAATTAAAAACGAATTTAATTTTCTGTTTACCAAATACCCCAAATAAAATCAGTTTCAGCAGAAAAAAATGACGGGCTTAGTTTTTGGCGCCACGTCGCACCAGGTTTGACGACTCGTCAAAACAAATACACACGCCGTGGGCGTGGCACTACATAGAGAGTCGCAACAAATACACGGACATGGGAAAGGTTTCCATGGAAAACATGCTAAATCCGTTACTGTTTTTTAGAGGAAGAAATTGAGGAATAAAATTGCCAAATGTCACTGAAAGATAACAACAAAACGCTCCTTCTGCAATGAAATCCAAAATTTTCTGGGGGAGGAAGCAAGAGTCAAACATTTCCTCACATTTACATACTCATTCCCTCGCAGTCATAGGCTTCTTAATTTAAAGCCTTGACACTCAAACTTCATAGATTATGGTCAAAAGTATATTTGCAGTTGGCAATGTCTTTTGAAAAAAAAATCTCACTTTTTTTCAAGCTAACATTCGAAGATAAACATTGCCAAAATGTTCCTGAAATGCAACAACAAATTACACCTTTTGCAAAGAAATTTACAAAATTGTCTAGGGGCGGACCCCAGCAATAGAGTTGAACACCCTCATACACCTATGCAACTACGGATCCATTCTCCCTCGCAATAAGGCTTCTTGATTTTTAAGCATTGACACTTAAACTTAGCAAATAAATTATGGTCGAAAGTATATTTGCTGTTGACAATGTTTAATGAAATACTTCCTTTTATCGGTCTTTTTCAAGCAAGAAATTGATGCATAAAATTGCCAAGCATGTGGCTGAAAGATAACACCAAAACGCACCATCTGCAATGAATTTTCCAAAATTCCCCCCCCCCCCCCAGCAGGCGGGGGAGACCCCCTCCCGCACCTATCCCACACTTGCAGCTTTGCTGCTCGATCGTGCGTATAGCTGAAATAGCCTCAGGAGAGTCCCTAACTCCATTCAACTCTCAATAGACTTATAAGTTAGAAATAACCAATTAAATGTACATCTGTCGACTTTATCGAATATAATTTCCTAATTATTTCTGGACCACCGATCGTCAATGAAACTTCGGAAAATTTCTATTCAACGTCTATTTAATTGACGTTGATACATGCTACACACCGTCATGTTGATTTAAGATTGTTAATATACAGTTCCCACACCACTCATTAAGTTTCTTCTTTCTGATCACATTATCTAGGACCTTATCAAGTGCATGCCGAAACACCATGATGTCCGGAAAGATTGGCAGCGGAATGAGATGAGGACCCTTGACGATGATGATGTGAAACCAACAAACACGTGTAGATTGTATACATCAAAACCCCATGAGTTCAATTGCATGTGTATACATTCAAATGAAAGTTAATTAGACTACTTTTCAATCGCTTGTTTACCCGGATGATTGAGTGATTTATTGTTGAAGAATGTTCCAATGTACGGAATGCAGTTGGTGCCATATTGAATGTCGCCTCTCGCCTTTTGGGGTCGACACACGGCAATCAAAGCGACGCACGATACGCCACGCGACATTTAACAGCGGCCAGTGTAACTTAAGCTTGACATTGGATTTTCGATGATTTTTTTTACAAATAAATAAGCGACCATTAAATGATTAAATGTCGCTTCCGTTGTTCGTTATTGAGTGTCGTTGGCAAGTTCTAAGTGTCGTATTATGCTTCGCTTTTTGCCGTGTTTCAACCTCGTAGGGCGACTTTCAAGTTGGCCCCAACCGGATTACTTAAAGCCCCATTAACACTGACAATCAACGAATATTTCGTAAAATATTTCATAAAATAAAGTTAAGCCATAAATAATCAGTTTTCCTTATAGCAATAGCCAACTTTTCAACGCTAGAATTGTTCATGTACCAATTTAGTTTCGTGTGTCGTATGAATAGATATCGTTGCAGGAAATTAAAATGGAATATATTGTACCATAAAAAATAAAATAAGAGCATTTTCTATCTTGTTAAATCTATGTTACCAGACCACATCAAGCATTGAAATTTTAGCTTTTGTTATAAGGAACACTGAATGTTAATGGGTTAACTTTATTTAACGAAATATTATGCCCGTTTTCATTTAGTATGTATAAGCCATTTGTAAGACACGTTCGGTTTTATAAGTCATTTCTGTATCACTAATATACAGTGGCACATATTAATATCGTAGTCGCGGGAAAGGGTTACTAAGTCGTGGGAACCAGTAACCAAATCCTGGTTACAAGTAACTTAGTCGTGGGAACAAGTTACTAAGTCGTGGGAACGAGTTGCTAAGTCGTGGGAACAAGTTGCTTAGTTGTTGGGACGAGTTACTAAGTCGTGGGAATGAGTTACTAAGTTATTGGAACAAGTTGCTTAGTCGTGGGAACAAGTGGGTAAGTCGTTGGGACGAGTTACTAAGTCGCGGGAACGAGTTACTAAGTCGTGGGAACAAGTTGCTAAGACGTTGGGACGAGTTACTAATTCGTTGGAACGAGTTACTAAATTGCGGGAACGAATTAATAAGTCATGGGAACAAGTTACTTAGTCGTGGGAACGATTTACTAAGTCATGGGAACGATTTACTCAGTCGTGGGAACGAGTTAATAAGTTATGGGAACAAGTTACTAAGTCGTGGGAACGATTTACTAAGTCGTGGGAACGAGTAAGTAAGTCATGGGAACAAGTTACTAAGTCGTGGCAACGAGTTACTCAGTCCTAGGAACACTTTATTTAGTCGCGAAAACGAGTTACTAAGTCTTGTGAGCGACTTACAAAGTTGTTGGAACAAGTTTTTTAGTCGCGGGAACAAGTTACTTAGTCGCGGGAACGTTATAAATAAATTATATTCAAATGTTACATGCCCCACCGACCTAATACGTTAAGTTTATTTTTCAAATTTACCAATTACATCGTGATATTGAATATATTGATGATATGGAAACATGAAATAACATTAACTTATCGTATATACTCATAAATGAAACGTCCTCAAATATTAACGTTAAGAAATTATTAAAGTGGGGTTGTATTATGTAACTTTTAAAAATCACCACATTTTATCAAACTTTCACCATGACACGTGCTAGTAATGGTTTCTGAAAAAAGGGTGTTCGTTTGTTTTTTTCAATGGATAAATTACTACTTTCATGTAGGTCTGCTTTATGTGATCTTTATCATGTTGGATATTTAGAACACACGTCGGAACGAGTTTGTTTAACGTTCACAACGTGATCGACATACTAGTAAATGAGCCGATATAAATACTCGTCACAATATCAAAACAAAAGTCAAAATATTACCAATACACAAAGTGATATATAAACAAATGTCATGTTCACATACTTAGGTCAGGATAACCGTCAGTTGCATTACAAATATTAATTTTATGCAAATAATCATGAATAAATTACTATTATTCTTTCGATTTTGCTCTTATATCAACCGAACGATTTGCTGTTGTTTGTTTAAGATGATTATCCTAATAGGTCAAGAAGAAACACCAATAGCATTAACTTATATCCACAAATTCTATTGTTCGGAAATTGCTTAAAAAGGAAATTACAGTTTTTTTTATAAGACGACAACGCATATTTGAATTCGTGTGGAAAAGTTTAAATGCAACCCACAATTTCTGTACGCTTGTTCGACGCGTGCGTGATATTGGTGTTCGTAATTAAATTTTGACACATTTCAAGTAATATTTAATAATATCAACTTACTATTGCATAGCAATAACGATTGTCACAATGAACCCATATTACAACAAAAGTAATCCGTTATATAAACGTATACTTGCTTTTAAAATTGGTGTGTTGTATACGTGTACATTGAAAACAACATGGTACATATTTAAGAAACAGTAAATTGCAGCTATTTGTATAAATACATTTGCATTTGCACGAAATATGCATTCATAATTTAACATGCATATATGTGTCAAACCACAATTGTAACAATTCTTTTTTAATAATGCTTATATTTGATTGAACAATATACCACCATATTTTAAGTTTGCAAATGTTCGAAGGTTGAAGCACTAATACAGCAAGTAAACCCCAGATAATTAACATATGTTTTCAAGTCAGTTCTGTACAAACTTTTGTCAGACGAAGGTGGGTTTTATTATATTAAAACTTATATGAGCCGCGTCATGCGAAAATGCGTCCTATGCCACATGCGGCTAATGTAGCTCCAAAACAGCATGCGCATTCGCACAGTCTAGACAGGAGCTACTCATGTCCTCCTGTCCATTAATAAGACCAAAGACCATTTCGTTACTTAATGGTGGACAGGGTAGCTCCGGACCAGCCTGTGCCGATGCGCAGAATGGTAAAAAGCTCCGCTGGCTGCATATGGGATAAGACCCATTTTCGCAAGACGCTGATTATTTGATGTTTAAAACAGCTTGTCCCCTAGTTCTTGTGCTTATTGTTAGACAATATATGGATATTGATAAACAAAATACGTTCATGTACGTGAATTAAAATCACGACACAAAAGATTATCACAGTTTTTATTTGAATGTTTCATCGCAAAGCGTAGGGCGAGATACGAAAGAATTCCAGCAACAATGATTAATGCGGTGTTTGAAGATACTGACATTTAGTCGGTATTGAACACAAGTATGACATTGTTACAACTATTGAAGCCGCATCAAACGAAAATGGATATAATGCCATATGTCTCAGTCATGTCATGAACTACCCTGTCCACGAATTCGTGTGCGACTTTATAGAAGACAGCGTAGCTCCTGACCAGACTGCGGGATTGCGCAAGCTTGACAGGATATACGCTGGCCGCATATGGCATTTCTATGGAAGCGCTGGGGGGGGGGGNTGAAATTCGTGTTTGTATGTTGTTTTCTGTGCACTCTGTTTGAGACAACAGTTGGTGTGGTGCCAGCCTTTCTGTCTTAGTCGTCTCCGAATAATGAAAAAGCAACACTCATTGAAGGATATTTCAAACAAGGTTTCAAATACAGTGAAATTCTTGGATTTTTGCTACTTAAGTATGGTATTTTATTGTCACTACGTCAACTGAAAAGAATCTTGAAGAAGATGAATCTGAAACGTCGAGGTGTACATCTGCAAGCGCACTTAAAAATCGTTCTTCACGTCATTAGCATGGAAATGCATTATAGCGGACGGTCTGTCGGCTATCGGACGAAATTGCGCCGGCTGAAGGTTAATCATAATATGGATGTAAGCCAAAAAGATGTTATGGGAATACTGAAGGCAATAGATCAAACGGTGTTGAAATGAGAAAAGCACATCGACTTAAAAGACGTTTCTACTATGCAAAAGGGCCAAACAACATTTGGCATGTAGATGGTTATATGTTGAAGCCGTTTGGATTTTGTATACACGGAGCGATAGATGGTTTTAGCAGGAACATTATCTGGTTAGAGGTTTCTGACACTAACAACGATCCCAAACTGATTGCCAGATATTATTTGGATGCATTGAAGCGCATTGAAAAATCACCTCGCATACTGCGTTGCGATGCTGGAACAGAAAACAGTATTATATGCCTTGTACAACAATTCTTTCGGAATGAAGGAACCGACCCCTTTTTTGGGAGCCGCAGCGTTATTGTTGGAAAAGCACTTTTAACCAGCGCATTGAAAGATGGTGGGGTACGCTACGTCAACAAGGGCTACAGTGGTGGATAAACTTTGTTTAAGGATTTGCGCAATTCTGGTCGTTTCAACGAGCTCGACCAGATACATCGTGAAAATTTGAAATGTTGTTTTATCTACCAATACAAACACACCTTGATAGAATTCCCAGCAGTAGAGTGTACATGAAACTAGACGTCAACACAATTCCGAAGCATATTACGGAAAATCTGACATTATATACTTTTTACCTGAAACGTTTGGCGCACTCGATTATGGCACGTTAGTTGACAAACGTGATGTAATCTGTTGTAAAGACATGCATTCAGTTCCCAAAAGAGAGTTTGATGAATTCAGAGAATTGGCTTATTTGCTGAAGCCTGACCTCTCAATTGCAGCAGATGCCGATTCAGCATTTAAATTAGTCCTGGAATTGAATGATTTAGTGGAAAACTCGTATGAAGAATGTATTTAAAAATATAACGAATGCTTTCAATGTTCTGTCTCAGTAAGAATACATATAAGATTTTTTTATTGTATATATATTTTAAAACTTAATTTAAACTGATCACTTCAAGAGTAAATGCATAAGCGTTTTGTTTCATTTTGTTTGTGTTTTACTTTCGTCTTACATATCTTAATAACAGGCGTATAAGTTCTTATTCTTATGTCCCCATGAGAAGACAGTTGTTTCTTCGCTTTATCGTACACACCTTGGTTTAGCATTTAATATTGCAATGCCTTCAATGAAAATTTACTGATAATTAAAACGCAGGAGACGAATATAGCACATAAAATGTAGTGTATTTATATATCTTTTATGCTCACGGAAAGCAGTATGTCCCAAGCAAAAACAGTGTTTGCGTCTTCTGATTAGTCAACCCACATTTAGGAGTTACTTGGTGCTTAGGCGTAGTCCCATTTCGCTTGTCCGGGTCATAACAAGAACTTTATAATAATTTATGTATATTGCACGGGGCAGTACTGGAGATCATTAATATGATCGATACAACATCTTAAAGGATTATGTTGTTAATGAAAAGCAGATGATAAGAAGTTCATTGCGGTAATGGTGTTTATAATGATGACGATCATAACTGTATTCACGATGATGAATATGTTGATAATGTAAACTTTAGTTCAATGTATTTTACAGTCCATAATGTAATTGGCAAACGTATATTCTTATATTTGACTGTCCATTTTAACAAATATGTAATGCAAGCCAAAAGTGATTTCTACATTCAAGGCTCAGTAAGGTCGATTTCTTACTGTTAACCTTTTAGTAAAAAAAACTGGATCTTTGAACTGTGTGACCAAGTCTGTTAAGGTATGCAGACTAACTAGGGCCTACACACTTTGCCATTCAGTTGATAACATTCTGGCTATTAAAATATATTCACTGAAAACCTAGTCTAGAAGATGTAAGAATGGGTCTACACTTGTCATAATGCCAATGCTATTTTGCAAATTTTGATCAAGTCTTTTTTTTTACAAATGTATTTCTGTCTTCAGTCCAGTATATGAAAGAACAAGAGATGTGTTTGTCAGAAACACAATGCCCCCTACTGCGCCGCTTTGAAAAAAAAAACAACATTTTTTTTACTTATAACTTGACGGATGACCTTGACCTTTTACCACTCAAAATGTGCAGCCCCATGAGATACACATGCATTGATTTTTTTTCGGCGTAGCGGAATAGACCTTCATTTATTCCATTGGCTGATTTGAGCATAATCCCCCAGAACATTGGAAACATGACCGCGTCTTTGTAGTATAGCATGATACGCTGGTTTGCTGCGTGTTCAGCATGAAACAATTGTATCTCTAATGATAAGTTTGATGGATAGAACAGTTTTACACTCAACTCTTGACATCAATACAGTTTGTGTGTGCCCCTTTATATTCAGAGGATTGTCAGCGCCAGAGCGTTTGTACTTAAAGGCTATGTTCTCATATTTATTTATTACTACGATGTTGCTGTCTGTGTACTAGTATATTTTAGTTCATAAAATTATCGTTTTTCGATATCCTGATATTAGTTTTGGCCAAACCATTTTAAATTGTTGTCGAAATTGAACATTAAATATGTAAAAGTATAAAGTTTTAAACAAGCCGTCGTTCCAGCAGTGGAATCGCAACCTCACTTTAAGCATTGCATTCAAAGCCGCATGATATCAGGGTGAGTTCGCGGCCAATACAGGGATCGTTATATAATATAGACGCTATCGGGTGAACTAGGTGAACTGGAATTGTATTAAGACCAGATGTTAAATGAAGATATTCGCCGATATAATTATGGTATCTCAATAATAGAGTCTTAAGGTGTTTTCAACAAAACCATGTTAAATATTATTTTTGATTTATTTAACAAGAATTATTCCACTATATTGACCAATGTATTGAGCATGAGCGAGATGATTCTCGATACTGTTAATAATCGAATCAAATAAAAATGCCCGACAAACCACTAAACAGGTTTGTCCGAAGAACGCGCGAATACATATTTAAAATATGTACGGATACTTCGCGTGTGGCCGGTTGACTTACATGTTTTAATTTCACTTCTATTCTTCTTTCTTCTATAGATATATGATCAGCAATATGTAATAATGTAAAATAAACCGCGAAAACTAGGCATAGCAACCCGTACTGCGTGAAATGCAGATAAGAATGCAGATAAGAACTGCACAGAAAAAGACACATGCTATCTTTGATTTCATTCATTAAACTCTTTACCTTTCACCAACTCCTACCACAATCAACGCCGTATATCTTTTTTTAAAGATATTTCTTGTTTGAGATGTTGTCGGAGAGAGCTAAGGGTACTCGTCGATAAGGCTCTTTAAATGGTTCTGGATTGATCAGTTTGATGGAATGTTTCACTGCGGTTGTGTGTCCGATGTCAAGATTTTATTCCGAAAACACTGTATCCCATTTTCTATACAACTGATAAACCTGTTTCTTTTGTTCTGGACTCAAATAAGTTCCATGGAGATAAACGTCATATTTATTTTCTCATAACTTTTTTTTTGTTTTCTGTTTCATGTGCAGATTATATGGTGGTGCCCATCGGTTGCAGTATTGGAGCTTCGGTGTTTTGACGTGTCCGCAGGAAACAAACCATTGTCCTGGTTGCTTTGGACGTAACATGATATCTTTGGTTGCAAGCACTTTTCCAGTGTTTGATTCCATGGCACAAAACGCCTCTTACCATTTATCATCCGGGCATTAATCACTGTTCATGTCTTTAATATACTTGATAATATTTGTGTCAATGATGAAATGAGCACTACCATGACTCTCGTCAACCGGCGCAACACGAAGAATGGTCTCTACTTTTATGTCCGAAATGTTGCTTCCAATAAATGCCTGAATATATACATACTATGGCATGTGGGTGTCATTAAATTCAAGATTAAGTTCATTTAATGACATCAGTTCTGGTGTTGGCGTCATTTCGTTGTACAACGTTTTAGTAACCATACTGACCGGAGACCGCTGTTTATAAGCGCGGTTGTCTCTTTGCCTTTGATAGCAATAGTAGACAGGTTAGCATCACCTACCATTCTACTAAAAATGTTTTTCAACTGTTTTTGGATAATTTATCTCCACAACCCTCATTGACCCCATCAATAAGAGCTGGCTCCCGTTTAAATGTTGTTGAGAAATACTGTCTCAATGATAAGCAACTTGCCCGTTCGGTCGTCTGCCTCTGTATGAACCTCTGTGTTCGGAGAAACCTCTTCCTCGTGAAAATGTTCTCCTATTTTCGATTTGTGGTCTGGTATCTTTTCTCCTGTATACTCTGGTCACACTTTCACTTCTATTGTCTTTCGATGCTTCTGTCTCCTTTGTTAGAACATCTAGTTGGTTTTGCATACTCTGTAAATTCTCTGTTAGATAATTCAATATGCTAAATTGTTAATCTATTTGCATTGTATTTATCTGTTTGGGTTGTTCTTGTCTGTCTTGTGATACTTGCATTTCCTGTTCGTCTCTTCTCACTCGTTTTCGTAACCCTTCAAATGTTAGATTGATTTCATAGAATACCTTTGTAGCATTCTTCAACTCTTAATGTCTCAAGTATTTCCGATACGTTGTTCTCAGTATTTCATGCTACTTGTTTTCTTGAATTTCACCCTTTTCTATGGCTCTTTGAATCATCCATTCATTTCTTATTCCCTCATGACGATATGTCTTCATCGTTATCCTGTTTGGCTTGAAAGGACTCTTCCATAATACTCTGCCCACCTTTAACATACGCCCCTGCAATGTGTAAATTGTGTTATAACTGTCACTTATCCGTTTTCAATAACAATTGAGGTACACAAAGTTGTTCAACATAGATAGTCACGTAGATAGCTCAGCTTACAATCAAAGGTCATTATTTGAGATATATACAATCGATAAATTTACTGCCTACTGAAAAAAACATTAACCAATATAAAAACGCATTTGTCTATAGTTGTTTCGAATTTACTCAAATTTGAAACAGCGCGCACTGCTTATTGTAATTTTATGAATTGAAAATCGTGACATTTAGTTATTTTTTACTGAAATTAAACTGATCATCTAATTTCATTGAGAAATACTGTTGTGATTTAAATCCTTGCAATGTTAAATAATCGCGTCGTTTTACCGCGTATTTGAACTGGAATTTTTTTTTAATCGATGTATCAATTTGAAAGCGTACACACTCAATTTGATCACAGTGCTTTTAAATAATCGATTTATATGATAAATCTTTGACTGGCAAAGAAGTTGTGCAACTATTGATTGCGTATATTTTTACATACGTTGTGAGGAAATATAGTTATAGTGTGTTCGGGCTACACTTGGCACAGATTTTGAAATACCAAGCCTGATAGTGTTAGTCAGCGCGATATTTTATCACAACGCAATTTACAGGCAGGTGATGGCGGACATGTTGGCAGTTTTGTTACAAGTTGAGACACTTTAAAAACAATGTAAGTAGCTCTTTTATTTAATACTGTTTGTCCATTATTGTTTATATCAAAGTTATGCTGGCAATATTAGACTTTTTCAATGCTTAAATAAATCATTTAAATGCTATTTCTTTTTTAATACGATTAAATAAGTATGTATGTAAGAATTGATATATGTTGTAAATATTGCCAGCTTACACTTGGTTTATTTCGTCATAGAATGTTAACGCGAATCGTTGCATTAATTTGTTATGAAATCTCGAGTTGTTTTATTAGAAGCTGTTTCTAAGTTAAAGATTACAACGCAATTAATCCATTGTATCTGCCAAACTCTTGCCTGAGTTGGTTGGTTTACCAATGCCACACTGTCACGTTTGAAGATCGTTTGAAAAAGCTGATTTTAAACAATGGGGTTGAAATTGCAATACGATTGTGTTTGAATTGCGCACGCTTATTTCAATAATTGAAACTTGAATATATCAATTATTTGGTATACATATACATAGTAATCAACGACGTGTCTTTTTATAGTGCTATTTTAGCCCAAGCGTGAGATAGCGACTCAATAAAAAAGTTTAAAAAAAAACGCATCTTCTTTATAATCGATTCCTTCGCAATAATATAAACTTCTTTGTTGTATCCGAAAATGCAGTGCCTTGGGATATGATAGCATGGCTATGACGGGTTGATTCCGAAATCAACTTATCAAAACACCCCATACTGTATATACATCTTGTCCACAAATTAACGTAATGGCTTAGAGACTACCGATAATAAAAAATATCCATAGCTGCAGATACTCCAGTGAGTGATACTACTTAAACATGTGCTTAGCCACAATGCTTATTTTGCCAATAAATGACCTCACTTGAGAAATAATTTTGGTTACTTATACAAAACAATTATTGAGAATGGCTTTAAGATTATTCGTAAAAATATCCCTAGCTGGATAAAACTGATACTACTAAAACAATCATGCATATATTATATAACTAATTGAAATATCAAACACACCACTATTTATCTAATATATTATTATGTTTATTGGAATAAATATATATATATATATCAAGTATACAGTGTCAGAAATTATGTATATTTCTATGGACCATTGGTATTTCTGTAAGACATCTTTTGCTTTGTTCGTGATAATACTTGAGTGATCATTTCGTGTACTGAATACTTAATTGACTGACGAAATTGCGCAAATTCAATAACCTACCATAGCCGATTGAGTTTGTTTTGTGCCAAACAGAAACTGGATATAAGAAACTGGATATCGATTGTTGAAATGTGACACTATGTCTTTACAATTCTTAATATTTAATGCGCATTTGACAACCGAACATACCAATACACTTACCAAGTCTTTTACGTAACAGTTTATGAAATTGTGTATTGATATATATTTGGCTTGAATTAATTAGGTAAAACAATGCTAATTATTGTTTACATATTGCTTTGAATACTTTGTTAATATTATGGAAATCACTTGAATCAATTTTGTTTTATTGAGACATATATTTGTTTGTTTTATTACTGAATCGACGCTTTGGGTAAAAAAGTTTTCGGAAGATGTTTGAAAATTGTATTAGCTGTTAATGTTAAGGCCCGGTCACACAGCTCATTACGGCTTAATCACGTACAACGCGTTTTGAAAATCTGGTGGACGTGGTCGTCAGTAGTAATTTTTGGTCAATTTTGCTTTGGACGTGCTTTGTACTTGGTCTGGCCGTCGGCGGCAGATCCACTGCTAAAACAATGCCTAAGCACGGCTTACCACTTCCAGCCGCGTGTAAGGTTAGACGCGTCAGTGCTTGTCAGTGATAAGTCGCAATACACACGCAATTGCTCTTGATACCAACGCGAAACATCCGTCCGATGACCGTGCTATGCCCGTGACAGCCCGCTAAACTTTTGCGTCTTACTGCGTCTTTCATAGTTTAAATCCCTGCCGGAACACATTTATCACGCGTTTTTCACGCATATTGCAAGTCTTTACCACGTGTATCACCCGTGGTTATCCGTGGTATAAAGTTTTGAGCAGTTAACATTTTTTTTCCGCGTCCAAAGCCGTTCCGAATTTCTCCCGCGTTCTGCCACGTCTGAACATCGACTTTAGCTCGTCTTAAACTCGACATCAACGAGAACAACATCGTCTGCTTCACGGGAGATCAACTTTTGACGAGTTATGGCCGTGATTAAGCCGTAAATCGCTGTGTGACCGGGCCTTTAATAACGTCTTCTATTTATCTAACTTTCAAACGTAGAATAGACGTTCACTTATTTTTTCGGCGTTAGCTGTATACGCCAGGTTTTCACCTTAGCCTGACCTTTGTAAGCGACCAATCAATTCGAAAATAAATTTTCCCGCCGGTGGGCCTGAAAGTTTTCGCAGAAGAAAACGTGCAATCTACAGATTTCACATTAACATTAATATGTTATTCCATCGACTTTCATTTTTTGGGAAGTATTGGGTATGAAAAGGGATACTACAGTTCGTTTAGCAACGATGTTAACTGCGTATTCAGTATGAAACAATTGTATCTCTAATGATTAGGTTTGAGAGATAGCGCAGTTTCACACTTAATTCTCGACATCAATACAGTTTGTGTGTGCCCCTTTATATTCAGAGGATTGTCAGCGCCAGAGTGTTTGTACTTAAAGGCTATGTTCTCATATTTAGTTATTATTACCATATTGCTGTCTGTGTACTAGTATATTTTAGTTCATAAAAGTATCGTTTTTCGATATCCTGATATTAGTTTTGGCCAAACCATATTTAATTGTTTTCGAAATTGAACATTAAACATGTAAAAGTATAAAGTTTTAAACAAGCCGTCGTTCAGGCCGTGAAATCGTGACCTCACTTTAAGCATTGCATTCCAAGCCGCAAGGTATCAGGGTGAGTTCGCGCGGTCAGTACAGGGATCGTTATATAATATAGACGGTATCGCGTGAACTAGGTGAACTGGGATTTTATTTAGACCAGATGTTAAATGAAGATATTCGCCGATATAATTATGGTATCTCAATAAAAGATTCTTAATGTGTTTTCAACAAAACCATGATAAATATTATGTTTGATTAATTCAACAAGAATTATTCCACCATATTGACCAATTAATTGAGCATGAGCGAGATGATTCCCGATACTGTTAATAATCGAATCAAATGACAATGCCCGACAAACCACTAAACAGGTTTGTCAGAAGAACGCGCGAATAAATATTTAAAATATGTACAGATACTTCGCGTGTGGCCGGTTGACTAACATGTTTTAATTTATACTTCCATTCTTCTTCTTTTTTGTATCGATAGATATATGATCAGCAGTATGTAATCATGTAAAATAAACCGCGAAACCTACGCGTAAATATCCCGTACTGTGTGAAATGCAGCTGAGAACTGCACAGAAAAAAGACATATGCTATCTTTGATTTCATTCTATAAACTCTTTACCTTTCACCAACTCCAACCACAATCAACGCCGTATATCTTTTTTAAAGATATTTCTTGTTACCTTTGACCTTGAAGGATGACCATTCACCACTCAAAATGTGCAGCTTCATGAGATACACATGCATGCCAAATATCAAGTTGCTATCTTCAATATTGCAAAAGTTATGACCAACGTTAAAGTTTTCGGACGGACGAACAGACTGACAGACGGAAGGACGGACGGACGGACTGACAGTTCAACTAATATATGCCACCCTACCGGGGGCATAAAAAAACTGACGCTGATTTAAACATCTTTTTATTAGCCAGTACTGGTAATGCGTGGTGAGGTCGGTTTCGAACTTTTCCAGAATGACAGTAAAACACTAAGGCTGATTTAAACAATAATGCAGTCGCACCACTTAGGGCACAAAAGTCTGACTATTGACTTGGTACTTATGACTTTGTACTTGTAACTTCCTTCTTCTGACTTGGTACTTGTGACTTTTTTCTTCTGACTTTGTACTTGTGACTTCCTTCTTCTGACTTGGTACTTGTGACTAGTTACCTCGTACTTGTGTGCTGAGTTCTGACAGCCTACTTGTGACTTCCAACACTTAACGGTGGTCTTTACCTTTTATGTTAAGACCTCTTTTGCAATTGCAGGGCATCAATACATAAATGCAGAACATCGACCACCATGAAGCTCTAAATGTATCATAAAATGCGACTGAATGAATTTGACAACTTGATTCTCTAGCCTAAGGGCATATTAAGTATAAAGCGCCCTAAAGGGCCTTGAAAACCAAAAAGCATTATTTTTATGGTTCTCATTCCACCGGTGCAATTGATCACTTGCAAATTTAACATAGATAAAGAAAAGCTTTGGATATGAAACACTCCACTTTTTGTTAGCATACAAACATTTTCCTTTTATTACTTGTTCGTCGTGATGATGGTACTATCATTCTCTGCTAAACTTAAACAGTAACTTCCTGACTAGCTCTCCTGATCTAAGAAACTTTACAAGAGCTGCCATGGGCAGCACGCACAGTTATTTGTAGTGCTTTAAGGTAGTAAAAAAAAAACATTCTAATTCAAAAAAGGCAGTCAATTTTGCCAAAATTTTGACAAACCTATCTACGCCGGATCGGCGATTGGGGTCATGATTGTTATCAAATGTGTGCATTATTTAAAGGCAATATATCAAAGGACCATAGAGATATTTGAGATGGTACGCAAACTAGGACAACATTTTCCAAGTGTTATATTACTGCTTCCTCGTGTCAAGCGTAGCAAGTCTACTATGAGCCACAGTACATTTCAGTATAAATAGCCAGTGCCCGCGTCATCGTGACAGTTCGATTTATACAGTCTCTCTTAACTTTGATACTCACATTCATCAAGTAGATTCATATAGTTGTTGTGTGTTAATAGATAATTATAATAGTAACATGGACGTGTTATTATCAACACACCAACGTAACACCAAGTCCAAAAGGGGCAAATGTTTATAGTATTTTAGTTTGAAATTTTAATACACCTTATTTTTTTTTTATTATTTTTTTTTTATTTTTATTTTTTTTATAATAATGATATTTAAAAGGATAATGCCAACAATTGTACAAAGCCGAGGAATATGATATTTTCATAGCATGAGGCATTTAATCAAATAAAATTTGTAAAACAACCATAAGATTAAGCTTAACGGAGTAATCTACACTTGCTAAGAGGTTTAAGGGGCCATGATGGATAACAAATGTGAAAAATCTCAAAACAATATATTGAGGGATTTGAAAATAATTGAAAATATTTGAGGTAGTACGCAAAGCTGGACATATTTTCTTAAGAACAAAAAGGGTCATAATTCTAATAAAATGCATGACAGAATTACCTACTCTTGCCAATGAAAAGGGGTCATTATTATCAGCAATTGTGAAATATCTAAAGTGACTTAGAAAACATCTTCGGATGAACAAACACTTAGACAGAGCATAATGCTAATGTCTACGCCTAGGTGAGAGGAAAAGTCGAGGTACAAATTTACACAATTTTACATAAGGATGGTTAACAAAATGGTTTTACAAAAGTTCAACATGACAATTTCTTTTTAAAAAATGTGAGCATTTATTTAAAAAGTGATATAAGAACATTCCCACAAAGATTTATCTTTCATATAAGAACATTCAAACAAAACAACAACAAAATGGTTAACAAAATGTTTTTTTTTCCAAATTTTAACATTTTCTTTAAAAAAATGTAAGCATTTAAAAAAAAAGTAATATAAGAACATTTAAACAAAGATTTATCTTTGATATAAGAACGTTCAAACACAGATTTATCAATCTATACATATAAA
This sequence comes from Dreissena rostriformis, assembly GCA_007657795.1. Taxonomy (NCBI): domain Eukaryota; kingdom Metazoa; phylum Mollusca; class Bivalvia; order Myida; family Dreissenidae; genus Dreissena; species Dreissena rostriformis. The sequence goes on from VMBQ01000268.1 coordinate 255,387, forward strand.
CTGTAATTTGCTAAAACTAACAGTAACTCTTGTAACACAAAATCTTTTCAGATTAATACTTGATGTTTACTCTTGTGATTTTAGTGCCTTTTTCAGTTAATCGGTTGTGATTAACCAGACTATATCAAAAGTTTTATTATAGCAAAGAAATCTAAGCATGTTAAGGAGAGCACCTTGCAAAATTCTAATGCAGATGGGCGCTTTGGCATTTCATAATGTAAGCCTTCTTGGAAAATGGCACTTACTTTAGATGAAATACTAAGTTGCATAATTTCCATGTTAGAAACTCCATGTGAATTTCTTTCTTTTCCATGCAGTTAATGATTATTTGCACAATGTAATCTCCCTCGTCTTCATCACAGGATGTATGATCTGAGTTCCAAACAGTGTTTTCAGTGTACAATTCTATGTATGTGCAACTTAAACTCCAAATGGCCGACTGTTTTTTTGCTGAACGGCCATGAAGAAGTATCATTAGAGCTTGATAAGCTGGGGTACCTGGCTGCATTTCTCTAGCATTTGCAATTGTAGTCTTCATGGTTTGCATTACTTTAACTTTAGAAAGTCCCTTGTCACAAAGTTTTGCAATGTCTAAACTCTTTGAAAGCAAAATATTTTCTGGCTTTATATCTCTATGAATGATGATAGGATTGTGGTTGTGTAAATATTCTACTGCCTGAGCTACCTGAAGTGCGACTGAATGCTTCTGTGTTAATAGAAAATCTTGTTCCGAGTCCCCAAACAGAACATCATCCAAATTTGGACCATTAATGAATTCAGTAAGAAGATAAAACGTATCAGCCAATATTGAATATCCCATCAGTAAAACACTGTTCGGATGCCTTATGTGACTATTTGTTTTAACTTCCTTTAAAACTGATTATTTCACAAGTTTCACGCGTTTAACTTTGATTGTTTTTACATCAATATTTGTACCAATGTACTTTCCAGTGTAGACCTCACCAAATACACCCTCCCCAATTATTTCAAGAATTTCGAAGTCTCCATAATTTACATGTAAGTTATAATATTATCCTCTCCACTACTGAGCTTTTTTGCTGATGGTAGCCCTTCAACACTGTTGTCAGTCGAGTTCAAACTGTTTCTTGTTTTCTACTAAATATACATGTCATTCTATTCATTTCTGTATGAACCGCTGGTTGAAAATCTTCTTAAATAGTAGATTTTGTGTCCAAAACTGAATCTGACACATGCTTAACGGTTCCAGACTTTTAAAGTGACAAGGAATGGTCAACACAACTTTCTGCAGCAACCACAATTTCAGATTTTGCACCAATTTAATTCTCTCATTATTCACAGATCATTTTGCTGTCTCCAAAATACAGGTTCATTCAAAGTCCCTGTTGGAAACTGACTTTCATGCAACTGTTTATCGAGAGACCCTGTTGCTAACTGATTTTCAAGCACCTGCTCATTTATAGATGCTTTTGCTAACTGACTTCCTCTTAGCTGGTTATCCATGTGTCCTGTTGCTAATTGACTTTCTTCTACCTGTTCATTCATAGATCATGTTGCTAATTGACTTCCTACTACATGTTCCTTCTTAGATTCTGTCGGTAACTGACTCCCAAGAACCTGTTCATTCATAGATCTTGTATCTAACTGACTACCAAGTTCGTTGTCATTCAAATACCCTGTTGTTATCTGACGTCCAAGTATCTGTTTATCCATAGATCCTGTTGCTAACTGACTTCCTTCTACCTGTTCATTCGAAGATCCTGTAGCTAACTGACTTCCAAGTACCTATTCATTCATAGACCCTGTTGCTAAATGAAGGCTAAGCGCTGGTTCATTCAAAGTACCTGTTTCTAACGGACTGCCAAGTATCTGATTATGCACAGATCCTTAATTTAACTGACTTTGTTTTATCTGAAAATTGACAGTTTCTCTTGCTATCTGATGTTTTTTTATCATATCATTTAAAGATCCTGTTGCTAAATGACTTTTAATCATATGATCATTCTCAGTGGAAAATTATAATGTCCTTCAGTTTCTTTGTACAAGTTATGTCTATCACCAACTTTAATAGATGTTACAGTAAATCAGTGTTCAAAGGATGTGTAATATTTATCCAATAAGGGTGTTCCTGAGAAAGTTTCACATTGACTAACAGAGTATCAACTTAATGTTCTAACATCTCCACTGAATGAAGAAACTGAATCACGTATGTATTTTACCAATATCATTTCTAGCACGTTATTATTCACAAGTAAATATCAATTTTCATGCCTATGACTATCAGTGTCTTGAATGTTTTCTAACTCTGTTTCATGATTACCCACAAATTCTCTTTTATCTTCAGTTTCAGATTTTTCTTAACTTCTATCAGTATCTCTTTTCTATTCAGTTTGTTTTGTCTTTGTCTTAATATAAAATTAAAACTGGGATGAATAAAACCCATTGCATTTCAAAAAGTCTTGGAAAAAGCACTCCTTACCACTCTGTCTTTGAAATCTAAAATATCTGTTCCATCGAAATGTGATAAACTTATTTCTATTTCATGTAGAAAGCCATGTTGACTTTTATCTTCTGGGAAAAATAACTGATTTCCTAAGGTTTTCAGGGAGTTAACTGTCTGTCTGTCATCATTCACATACTTCAAAATTCTGGTTCCTCCACCTTGTTTATTCTTGACTTGTGTGTATGTCCCTTGAGTGTAATGAAGCCAACCAAAATGCAGGTTTGTGCTCCTTGTGGCGGCCACTTTTTTGTGTGCTGAACACTCATATTGATTCCCATCCTGAAAACAAACAAAAACACATTATATGATTCTTTGTATGTGCCTGAAGTGAATTCATATTATTGTTATGTTACTATAAAGTGGATACTTCACTAGAACTCTAACTGGAGGACACTCATACTTTTGCATGCAACTAGACATGTATTTGCTATTAAGTGTACCAGTTAACCAGTAAAGTTGTGATGTGGAATTAATGAATACATTAGGTATGTTCAAAATGCAATATAAGTGTGCCAATATAAACCCATCATTTCTCACCTTAGTATAAGAATCCTTAAAAAGAGGGCCATGATGGCCTTTGGACAATATCACTAAAACAAGAGCTGTCAGAAGACAGTGCGCTCGACTTTTCAAAGTGCTTGACAGTATAACGTAAGCCATCATAGTGAAATTGTTCCTATGCATTAAGGGCAATGTAATATAGTCATATTCTAACTGGAAGAGGACTATAATTGAAACATATTGATTGATTTTTTTCATGTTTGTTTTTACGCTTCCGGCTTAGATCTCATTGCAAACGTCAACATTCATCATTCCCCTTTGCATAATTTAATACATTACCATACGAAATAGTCGCAGTTTTTCGCTGAAACGCATAATATCATGAAGTCATATGGAGTCATGAGGTCTGATTTCATTCGCATACTCAACAATTATTATTTGTTGCTAGTTTGACTAACATGAATATGTATAACATTGCTAAATTCTATTTTTATAGGATAATATTCACGCAAACAATCAAAAAAACTTACATCGTCTGACAAATCGCTGTCCGCCATGTCCCCCGGGCTTAAAATGAGCGGTAATGCATCAGCACAACTTACAAGACACAAGTCAGAACTCACAATTTCCAACTCACAAGTCAAAACTCACAAGTCAATAGTGAGAAGTCAAAAGGGCCCTCCAGCGCTTCCATATTTTAATCATTTAGAAGAGACCTACTTTGTGAGTGATACCGGACAACGTTGAAAATCAACTATATATTTTTGGTGACCTGAGTCACTTTCACTTTCCCTTTCCCGAGTAAAAAGCGATGTAAATACACTGATTGTTTGTACACACAGTTGACTTGGAGGGCACTGTATTTTGAGCTCAAAACAAGTTGTATTGCTAATTTTTTATGGTAATGTCCAATAGCATATATATATATTGTTTTTTGATAACCTTTATAAATAAAATATGAAAACAATATTTAAAAATCGGTAAATAATTACGGATCGTCACCTGTATAGGGCCTTTAATGAATGCGCGTTAAGTATCGTCACAGATTAGACTGTGCATTCCAATTTCTGCCTACACTGGATTTTCGCTAAGAAGAGACTTCCTTTAAACGAAATAAACACACAGTGAAAGCGGAAAGTGTTGTCCCTGATGAGCATATGCGGAATGCTCATGTACATGCAATACAATTCACATGCATTGAGTCCAGTTTTCACAGAGCGCGGCTTAAATCTATCACGTTGAGGCATTGGATTACTAACTTAAAAAAATGCAAAATATGTGTGAACAAGACCCTTTAACACCCGCTTATCTTTGATCAATTGCTGATGTTAGACTTGACAATACACATAACACGACATTAAGCATTAACATTTGATTGAAGCCGGTGTCACCGTCTTAAAACGATCAATAAATTGAACATTGGAAAACTAGTAAATATGGTCGACGATTCATCGTTGTATATGCCATTAATAAATATCACAAACGCACTGATCTATGAAACGTTGAGCAAAACGACATTGAGCGCTATACATTGGCGAAAATGTGTACAAAGTATAAAGTAACAATCAGTAGTTAAATTGTAAAGAAATAATTCAGCTAAAGCCAGATTAGGTTTCGCAACAATGATCAACAAAAGTACAATGCAGGAAACCTTTATGGGAGGTTTCTTTTACATTTGGACATTGTAGATTATCATCCACAATAATTATGTTTGATTGCTTATAATTATTCACCTATGTCGGATCGACTAGTTTGAGAGAACCTGTCACGCTAAAGGCGATCTTGTATTTTTATGACGGGGATTAAAGTAAAATACTTCAATTTTGTGTAGTTTTTATATACACAGTTTATAAAAAGATACAAGGCACTTTTATAAGTAAAGTGTAAACTTGCATTGCCATTGACTTATAGAACGTACATACAAATATTGTTATCGAATCTTTATATTGTGTGCGAGTGTACAACAAGTGTGGCCTAATACGCATAAGTGTGTGCGACACGGTGCTATAAATAGAATGTGCGTTAAGTCTAAGTCATTACTTCTGCTCGGAGTTAATTAATCGAGTGATTACAATTAAGGTAGGTTCATTGCTCATAATAAGTAATCGTTCGCAAGCTTGTTAATGTTTACTTTAATATATATTACTGAAGATTATTTCTTATAACACGATAAGTTACAATTTATATCGAAATTAATAGTTATATCAAACACATTTACTCTAACATCAACTGATTTATTTTAGATTAATAAATGATTTTGAAATCAAAAGTGCAGAAACACTTCTAAGAGTATATGTATTTAAGTTCGTCTGTAACTGCAATTTCTGCTCAATGTTGCGTGTGTGACATGCAGTATTCTTATTTGTACACCTAGATTTTGATATCACAATCATGAAAAAATATTGATTGGCATTTGCATTTATATTCAAGTTTGGACACGCCTAAACTTAAAACATAAAACGCATACTATGGAATTCCACGTATTTACTGCGTAATTGTTGTGTACAGTAGAATAAATGTCATTTTTATATATTTACTAACAAATCTATAACGTTTTGAAAAGTCTAACCTAATTATAATAGCAAGAAAAAACGTTAAATACAAAATACTGTCTGTGAAATTCGAATCCGAGACCTCTTGAAGCAAAAACTATTACGCCACCACTGGCTTTAGTAGTTAACGTTGAAACATTAACGCTATGTTTGTACTCAAAGTAGTTTCCGAATATTAAAAAAAGCGTTACAAACGCTTTGATACTTTACCGATTACGATTGATGATAATCCAATAATGACCCAATATTGTTTACATTTAAGTCAGGATTTTTGTTTTTCTTGTTTAAACATAACTCGTAAATTCGTTTTTGAATCTTTTACAATTATTTAGAACATAGTCATTTTACAAAACTATGAACAATTCCCTTTAAATGATTCGACTGATTCGCACACTTTTGTATCCTATTACATATCAACAGAGTGACACATGACTGATGATAATCTGTTGAGCTAGGGTTCTGATTATTTAAATATTTTAGTACCATTATACCATACGAAGCCCACTACAAATGGCAGAAGGAGGCACCGATCGAGCCATGTCAGAACTTGAAAGCGTTCCCGGACACAGCAGCCTTTACTGTCGTCACTCTCGGGTAAGTCAGAGACTGAAAGCGTTCCCGGACAAAGCAGCATTTACAGTCGTGACGACTTACAGTCGCTCAGGTAAGTCAGAGACTGAAAGCGTTCCCGGACACAGCAGCCTTTACTGTCGTCATTCTCGGGTAAGTCGAAACTGAAAGCGTTCCCGGACACAGTAGCCTTTACTGTCGTCACTCTAAGGTAAGTCAGAGACTGAAAGCGTTCCCGGACAAAGCAGCATTTCAAGTCGTCACGCTCAGGTAAGTCAGAGACTGAAAGCGTTCCCGGACACAGCAGCCTTTACTGTCGTCACTCTCGGGTAAGTCAGAGACTGAAAGCGTTCCCGACGCACCAGCCTGCACAGTCGTCACCCACAGGTATGTAAGCGTCTGAAACTGTCCCAGACACAGCAGTCTATACAGTCGTCACCTTCAGGTACGTCTGAAGAGAATGTGTGCATCCATGATAACAGTTTTCATTTCTCGTTATAAACTCTTACATTGCCAAAAACAACTGTTATTAAGTTGTAGTTATTAATTATTTAACTGACTTTAATACTACCGTTTTTATTTACATTCCGCCCACCTTTCAATAAAGCATATACACGCGCGCGTTTCAATGACGTTACCGAATCAAATACATACGTCATTTCCCTTTATTTTAATCCTAAACAATATAACGTTATATTCACTTTTGTAATCAGAAAAAAAGGCAATATGACTCGATGAAAGGGCAAAACATAATTTATAAAAAAAAATCTCTTTATGATGGTAAATTATAATTAAAACGATTTCACTTTTACATATACTAAACTGCTTAAGTATGAATGTGCTAAAATGTGTATCGTTAGTATCCATACTACAAATACATAACTGTTAACGTATACAAATGTCAATATATGTATTATTAGTATCCATACTACAAATACATTACTGTCAACGTATTATGTCATAATATGTATTATTAATATCCATACTATAATAGAAAACTGTTCAATTATCAAAATGTCTTTTTGTGTATTTATAGTGTCCATGCTCAAACTGTGTGTTGTCTGATGGTCTTTCGACACTACTTATGTAACTAAATATTAATATATATACTTCAATACACCAAATGAAATACAACTTATAAAAAGAGGTATACATTTATGTGAACTCGTACTCATTCTGGTAATATTAAATAGTTAAGCATACACTTTAATCGCATATCAGGAGGCACTACGTTTATAAATACTAAACTGAAAGTTATCTGAATCTATTATTTTAACCCCCGAGATGTGTATTTTGATGTGTTTAGAGTTTAAATGAAATACAATTGCGCATTTTTAAATAACATTCAGTTTCTGTGTTTGTTTTCAGTATTATATCGAACGTGTGTCTGTGGAGATCTGCAGTTTACTGACTCAACTTGGATACGGCGAGGTTATCAGACGGTGGCGGGCTGAGACGTACAGGGAGACTGCTAGGCTGATGACTGAACGACATCCCAATATACGAGGTATTGCAACTATAATCACAGCTGGCAGCAAGGCAGAGGGGCTGACCAGCTGGTTAGAAAACGACAGTGACTTGTTATGTGTGCTGAACTTTGCCCTCTGTGTTGAAGCTGGTTTCAATGTTCACACCATAACAGATGACATAGATGTGTTTAGGATGGATACACGTGTATATCCAGGACACTGCAGACTGATTCAAGACAGACCAGCGCTTGAACGTTTGAAAATAATTAACGATGCCCTGTGTGAAATTGGGTATGGAAACGTTCTATTAAGTAGTAGTTTATTGCTTGATGAATTGTCGAACGCAATGTGTGGTAATCAACATCATGAACGCGCGGGGCCGTCATTTCCAGCGCTAGTTAATGATTTTATTCATACGGACAATGTAATTGCAATACGCTGTCACTGCCCCAGCATCCTCCAAAGATGGGCTGCCAGACCTCGTCATTGGCCTTCACCAGACACAGTTCAGAAGGTCGTATCGTTAGGCGCCTATGTGACACCGGTAGGTTTTAAGGGAAGTGAATACAAGCACATGGAATGGAGGATTTGCTTTAATACAGGTGAGGCAGAACTCGTAAACAACCTTAATGATACTCAAGCGAAAGTGTATGTTATAATGAAACTGATCCTCAGAGATGTTTTAAGGCCATGCAAGAAGGAAGTAACATCGTACGTGATGAAAAATATAGTATTATGGCAAGCTGAGAGTAACCCACAGAATAAGTTTAATGCTCGGAGTTTGTTTCATTGGCTACATGATGGACTGAGAGAACTTAGGACTGCCATTGTCACACAACACCTGGCATATTACATGATTCCGGAACGAAATTTAATGGCATTCAGTGGTTTGCAGGACAAGCAGCAAAGTAAATGGGTAGCAGATATCAATGCCATGATGGAAGAAGGCCCAGGGGTATTACTAAGATTGTCGAAGATTCGACAGGCCATTATATGTCACCCAGAGCCGCTGTTGTGGTTCAGCAAGATAAAGTTGGAGCTGGAGATGCTGGCACTGGTACATGTGAAAAGAGCCACCCAATGTCGCGATGAGAACGGAGTGGTGGATAGGTCTGATGTCATCCTTCATGAGAATGCGAGACGTGTGTTAGAGATAGTGTTGGAGGTGGAACAACGAATGATCGTGGAAGGCTGTTCTGTTATTGATCTGTGGGCAATTTACAGTAGAATATTAATGTAATTATTTATTTAATTGCCAGAAAAGAATGGACTTGGAGTAGATTATCAGAGACATGCAATCTACAGATGAGACGGTGGTGGTTGGACTCGGATATCATCCTGCAGGAGATAAGCAGTCGAATGAGCGAGGTAGTGACAGAGGTGTTTATGAAAGGCAGCGTTGTTAGAAATATGTATTATATCTAAATAAGAATGTAGATGTACTAATGATTTGAATTGCTATATTTAATTTAATCGTAAATGTTACAATTGATTATCCGAATGCATGTTGCATCAAGCCACATCATTTTTTACGGATTCGAGAAATTAAGATATCACTTACATAAATATACTCCATTCTTTTTTCTTTCTATTCCTTTACAGTAGATTCAAACCTCTTTGATTTCGGTATATTATCTTAATATGGATTCAATTTACATATTGTGAATTCAACTGATCATATATGAACATTTATAACTAACCCGAATATAGCACCAAAACATTTTCAAAGCGAAATTACTGCGTTCATTGAAACCTCTAAATTATATCTTTTCTTTGATATTTTACCAAAGGAAAGAAAAGACACGAAGCAGTAATATATGACCATGTACATACAGCTCTTAATATTCCATTTGCACTAATGTGATGACTTACATTTAAGCATATTTCCGTGTACATAGACACTGAATCAATATTAATGTTTTACGTTCTCCATATAAGAACATTTGAATCGCACAAAATTTAATTTTCTAAAGCTATGTAAAGTATGAGGTTTAAATTTATTGTTAGGATTTAACTAACTGGATATTTAGTTTCTATTTATTTCGTGTTGATTTGTTTATTTAATCTATTTCAATATTGTTCATTCGTGATTAAAGATACTCCTAATGTATGCTGTTATTTTATTCGCATTTCTGAAAACCATATTTCTTCTATTTTATAAGCAAAGTGCTTAATACTACATGCTAATCGTTAAGCTCTTAATTTGTAATTATTAAATGCAAATGCAAGCCGGCGAGTGGGCATTGCTTACAAAACCAACGTTGATGTATAAGGTCTTCCTGAAACTGGGTCAGTGATTATTCGGCTGTTAAATCTATATGTGGTCTATTTTGCAAGATATCAGGAAATATTTTTATTTGAATGTTCTTAATGTGTATGCTTGTGATTTTTTTTTTATCTACATAACGAATTGGATCATACGGGCTTTTTTGAATACTCGATATAGTTAGTACAGCCATACTATAGGATTCTATGGAAATCGTTAGCCGTACACCACTTTACGAAAACATGCCATTATTTTACCTGAAATGAGAGCAATTCATATATTAATTAATATAATTATATCAATACGCAAACAATACTGTGGGCATAAGAATGATATATTTCCTGATAAAAAACAAACCACATTTAATAACACACGGCTTCCATGCGCTTAAGTTTGATTTTGTGATAGCACCATGACACAGCGTCTGGTCGTCTGGTGCGACAGTAGCTGACTATATTTATAGCACCAGAAGTCTCCAAATTTGATTTATATGGCCACATCAGTTTGCTATTTTAAGCACTAACGTCTGATCGTGAGGTTGTTCTTGGTCCAGTGGTAACTGAGGTCGCAAGTTCGATCCCCCGCTCAACAAAAACCTACTAATTCGTCCTTCCAGTGTCAGCCATTGAACCTATTTGTCGTGCACAAGGTGCTTTAACCGGGCACTAAAAAGTGCCAGTCTCGTCTCTGGAATTGGACGACTCCTTATTTGGCACGAAAAAAGTTTTCTATGAATATATTTGGCCGTATAGGAGAATCACGATACAAATCTAGAATACCCACGTCTATAAAGTGGCATAAGTGATATGTGCATGTTTCTATTTGTGTCGCCGCGAAAACGAGATAACGTACTCGTCCGAACGAGTTTGTGAAAATAGAAAAATGAATAGGTAAAACTTACGTATAGCATAGCTTGATCGTGGGAACGACTTAGTAACTCGTCAGAACGAGATAACTCACTCGCGGTAACGACATAATCACCCAGTCAGAAAGCACAAAGTTGGAAGAGCATTTAAAATGGCAAAACTGTCCGAGGATGTCGTCAGAAAATCATATTAGCCTGCCTTGTATCAGCCATTTTGAAACATGCGTATAACAACATATATTTTAATTGGTTGCTGATGTCATTACCGCAAGTTAGTTATCCCTTTATAAGGGGTTATTGGGTCATCGCCACGAGTTACCGGTAGCAATGACGTTCCCACGACTTTACAAACTCGTTGCCGCGGCAACTTATTCGTTTTCACGAGTAACTAAAATGTGGGATTGAGTTACTAAGCTGTAGGAACGTGAAACTAAGTCATGGTAACGACACACATAAGCAACACATATGTAACATCTGTATAATCGTACGTCTTAAATTGCTTTTGGCGACCCAATGCAGAAAACTAAAGCGACTTTATATGGCTTGCCATTGCAATCTGATAACAATCATTTCCATTTTGAGGCTACTATAATATCAACGTAAAGCAATAACTTATGGATACAATTTTAATCGCATTGTCAGCTTATATCAAACAGAGATTGTGAACTTGTAATGCACTCATCTTATTATTGAACCACATCATGTTCATTTGCTACAAAGAATACACAATTATATTAATTGATGTACTAGTTTTAAAGGTGTATGTCTCTGATACGGATCAACTAATCTATTAGTGTACATATGGTTTAAATATTAACTTAATGAAGCAGTTTAACTGGAAATATTTTTGATTTTATAGACACCTTTACCAATGAACATATTGCAACGTTATATCAATAATAACATAATTATAAATTTTGAAATAAAAATCTTTTTTTTGCAGACACCGCTCGATAAACGCGTTAAACTGAAAAAATGTAACTATGTTTAATACTGAATCAAACGTTAAATTGTATAGCCATTTCATGATGAACGCATATATATTCACGTATAATTCAACTCCTCGTGCAATAAATGCCAAAATTTATTATAAACTGATTCATTACAGAAATAAAAGTGTACATGCACATAAAAACTTCTTAAGGCTCAATTACGTGCGTTTTCATTTTTTCGATAGACAGAAGATTTGTTGTTAAACGTTGTGTAAATTTGGAACCCTTTTCAATTTTCCAATAAATAGTATATGTTCTTCTAAGCATGATGTGGACACAAGTCCTCTTGAACGTGTTGTCGAAACTATTGGAACTGAACAACTTAAACATATAAGTGTCCGAAATTTAGCTACACACATATTTGCAGTTTTTGAATTCTTCGTTCATACTGTTATATAACCGATATGGCAGACCAAAATTTCTTGTGCATTTGTTTTGATCCAAACAATTCAATAGAAAGAGAAATTCGAAAAACGATCTTTTGTTGCATGGAAAAATAGCATTTTTGACGATGCTGCTTCAGCAGCTCGTCTAAGTTATCATACCATGAAAAAAAATCACAATGGCGACCTACCTGAAAGACCGAGATAGTCCGATTGAGTAAGTGTAATGTTCTCAATCGTCATACCTGTCTGATTATCATTGAACTATGGGAAACAACAACAACAATTGGCAAATGCTGAAGAAAATGTTTATTAAAATATGTAACAAATTGACAAATAACTATTCTTATCACACGTATTGATTTCTATGATACATGAAAATAAAAAATATAACCAGATTTCCATATATGTCATATGTTCTGAGCCTTGTTCTGAGAAAACTGGGCATAATACTTGTGCGTAAAGTGTCGTCCCGGATTAGCCTTTGCAGTCCGTACAGGCTGACTGCACAGACTATTTTTTTTTTTTGGAATAAAACATGATGGTTAGGCCTAATTATGCGAAAAGTGTCGTCCCGGATTAGCAGTCCGCACAGGCTATTTCTTAATATATTTTTTTTTATTAAAAACTATTTTTGACGATGCTGCTTCAGCGAAAAGCAGCTCGTCTAAGTTATCATACCATGAAAAAATTCTTCACAATGGCGACCTATGTAAAAGACAGAGCCAGTCCGATTGAGTTAGTTAATTTTCTCAATCGGCAAACCTCGCTGATTATCGTTGATAAAGGTAAAAGCAACTTGGTTACCGTCCTGTTTCAAATTTATCGAGAGATTCGGGACAGGAACCAGACACGAAACTGCCAAGTGGCGCTTCAAACGCTGTGACGCTGGGAAAACTCCAAATGTAGTTATTTTTAGATTTGATCGAGAATGTAACCCGCCTCCCAGTATTGCTGAATGGGTCAAGTTCCCCACGGGTACTACTTCCCCGTACCCCCCCAAAAAAAATCGTACCCAAAATTGTTCGTACTCATTTTTTTTGTACCCAATTTTTTTTTCGTACCCAATTTTTTTTTCGTACCCAAATTTGTTTTCGTGACCATATTTTGTTTCATACCCAATTTTTTTTTCGCACCCAATTTTTTTTCGTACCAAATTTGTTTTCGTACCCAATTTTTTGTTCGTACCAAAAATTTTTTTGGCATAATTTTTTCGTACTCAAAATTTTTGTACCCAAATTTAGTTTCGTAACCAAAATGTTCGTACCCACATACACAATTGTGGTGATGTGGATAAACTTAAATTGATGCTTTATATTCAGCCTCTTCAAAAGCATCGTCACACCAGTACTGTCAGTACTTTGATTATTATTGTGCACCTGCTTAAAGCAACCATTACAGTTGTTCTGCCTTCAGCCACGTTAAATATGTTAATCAATTGTCAAATGTGATGAACTAGACTTTAACTATCAGACATCGATGGAATCTAAGCTTGAAGTAGATGTGTGTTTTCTGACAGAACCGTCAAAGATTGCAGGATGGACATTGTTTTAATTGGGGTCAAAATGTGCGCCACGTTATTGTCCAATTCATTGACGAATGACTCATTTAGTGTCCAGACAAACTGGGTCATGTCCGTATTTTACCTTTTACCCTACTGCTGTCCTTTTCTCTTAAGCTAGAGTCACACGCTCTTGCATGCGACATACAATCTTTTCGCATGTCATCAATTACCCATTTCGAAATGGATACATTTATTATATTTGGAGAATGTTTGTTCCTCCAAACAATACGATTGATTAAACATGTCGGTATAAGTGGAACTCCGGAAACACGGTTATGAATATGGGAACATATATCTTTTTTAATAACTTTACTTAAATGTTTGTATAAATGTATTAATAAAAGAATGAGACAATGTCACATTGATTTTAAAATTGTACACTTATCAGTTGAATAGAAGATAGAAAGAATCGCTTTTAATGCTAATCGATGGAATAATTTATGCTGGTTTTTCGTTAAAATGGGTTAACGTGGATAACTTCAGGAAGTAAATCCGGCACCATATTATGTAAGTCCAAGTGACCGAGTGATGATTACATAAGCCATGTGATCCAGTTGAATCTGGGAAGTAGTCATTCTACTTAATCCCGTTTTACTATTTTGTTATATCGACCATACATGCATGCTTAGTTTTTTCTTGGTTTTGAACTGCAACTCTATCTAAACGAATATATACATAGACTTGTTACATAGACATCGGAAAATTACAATTTCCAAACATAATTGCAATATAATCAAAACATAATTATTAACGATGTTCAAGCAAACTCGTGACTAAGAAAAAGTGCCACCAGGATCGAATACAAAAAAATACTAACTAAATAAAAAAAATATATATACTGGACTCGTCTGCACTTATTTATAATCTATAGAATGTGACAGATATGTAAAGAGATGACACATCATTCACCCGAGTACATGGGTCATTATCATTCTCGATCCGGAAACAATTTTGTTCATCTATCTTAACGAGCATTTCGGAGATAGTCGATGTATCTATGTATCACGATTGGGTTATTATTTAATGTCTTTAAATAAATAGTTTTTTATCATACCGCTACATCGGTATATGTCTGATTTATCGTTGCATAATATATTTTGTATATCAGTTCAACAGGAAGTTGTTATATCAGTCCATGTTTGAAGGTAGGTCTTATTACTCGGAGAGAAATATAAAGTCATCATTTTTAGTAAAATAAAAGCAGATTCAACAAAACAAACACTTTGATACCAAGATTTATTTTTTTAGACACAAAAACCAAACAAAAACAGCATAACACATATTTTACAAATATTAAGCGCAATCGCTCATGACGTCAATATCAACAGAACAGAACAGAATAGAACAGAACACAACTTTATTTACCTCTCATGCATACAAGTATTCAGTTAGAGAAACAATATATTTTTAGTTATACAATAGCTCAATGGGCATGTTCTTCGCGGTTAACGGCGTAACGTCAAAATACAAATGCAAGAAATAACAACAAAAGGACACACAATTACAACAACACGAAAACAATGATAAGTGAATTAATGCTAGGTACAAAATAGCGTTGTATATTTTAACTCGCATAAATGATCGGAAGTATTACAAAAACCTATACAATTAACAAAACAATTTATAATACAGTTTACAATACAGTTTACTATACAATTGTATGTATATATGGACACACACACAACTAGGTAAAAAAACGAATTATTTTATATTTCTTAACAGGGTTAGCAAATTTACTAAATTTATGTAATATACCTCATTTTCTATGGTCATTATTTATTTGAGTTTATTAACAGTGCGAACAGGTCTTGAAAAAATAGTTATATCGATTTTAGCGGTAGTAAAGTGGGTGCAGTTTAAAATGTTATGTTCTTCATTGCCGATGTAGCCTTCATTACATAAAGTGCACAATCTATTTAGTTCAGGTGTGCCGTTCCATCTGCCAGTTTCGATTGGGAAATGGTGATAAGCGGTGCGGAGCTTTACTTTAGGTAAATACTTAGATTTGAGAAGAAGCTTAATGTAATTCTCAAATTCAAAATTGTTTTTAAATGGATTATACAATTTGCATTTGTTTGAATGGTTCAAGTCTGCATGCCACTGTTGAAAGTATTGATCAATAAGTACACGTTTAACTTGTAATGATAGTTATTTTATACTTGGGGAGTTTTGTTCATGCCACTCGATCGATTTTCCTGTCATATTCAATATTTGTTAAATGTTAGATATCCATTTAAAGTTACGCGAATTGCTGTTGATTTTTTTAGAACATTTGTTGTCATAACCTAAAAGAGTTCTATCTCAGAAGCTTATCATTTTGCTGTAAATAGTGACAGAAAGCGGGTATCTCCCGAGTTCACCATATAGCATATATGACGCAGTACTTTTACGTGACAAAGTAATTTTTCTTAGGAATTCCCTATGTACTCGTTCTACTATGTCTAAATTTTTGTAACCCCATATTTCACAGCCTAATTTCAGTATTGGTAGAATAGTATGATGCAAAAATTGTAATGTTAAATCTATTGACAAATCTGAATTATTTGCACGGATATAAAGTAAATGAATTGCTTTTTTACCTTGTTCAACAATATTTTGACGTGCGCGTTGAAATGAACCGTTAGCCGAAAATATGACACCAAGGTATTTGTATTGCTTAACAATTTTAATTTCATTTCTGCCAATGTAACATGTATAGGGCGCGATGTTTCTAGCCCCAAATATTATTATTTTTGTTTTATTAGTGTTTGCATTGAGTTTCCACTGTGTGCAGTATCCATCAAATGCATTTAAACTTATTTGAACATCTTTTTCATCGTTTGACATAATTATAGTGTCGTCGGCGTATAACAAAACAAGTAGCTTCAGCCAAAGATAAGCACTAGATTGATCAGGTATTTCAAAACCGTTACCTTCGAGTTTAAGAATATGGCTCTCAAGGTCATTAAAAAATATAGAAAAAAAGATCGGTGATAGATGTTCACCTTGCCGAACGCCGTTATCGCATGGGAAGAACGGAGACGAGTTATGGTAGGGAAACGCATGGTTTGATATTTTGGTACATGTAATAATAAACATTTTTGTTTTCCCTGTAACGGAGCTTGAAAGCAGCTTGAACCAGAATCCATTTCGCCAGACTTTGTCGAAAGCCTGAGAGAAATCTATAAAGGCACAGTGCAACTTCTAATTTTTTGCGCAGGGTTTCAATAAGAGATTGAAAAACAAATATGTGGTCCAAAGAAGAATTATTCTGTTCTAAAATCTGCCTGATTTTCTTTTAAAAGTTCATTTGATTCCAAAATGTGTTAAGTCTCTCATTTAAAATGTATATGAAGAGTTTTCCAAAACAACTTTAAATGTTATGGGCCTATAGTTATTAGGGTCGCTGCGGTCACCTTTATTTGTGTTAATCGCGTAAATTGTGCCTTTAAGCCAGCCATAAGGCATATGATCAGTATCAAGTATCATAATGAACAACTTTACATTAATAGGTAGAAACATGTGTTTAGTATATTTTATATATTCAGTAAGTATGTTATCACTTGGCCCAGCTGCTTTCATTTTTTTAGGCGTTGAATATTCGCTTCAATTTCGGTCTCGGTAAAAGGCATGTTTAATTACAGCGTGTCGAACGCGACCGGTTCACTTGTATGTAAGTTTAACTCATTGTTTTCGGTCGTACTATCATTGCAGTTTATGCTTTTAAAATGAGTATATAGGGAATCCAAACTCGGTGATTTCTTTTATTTTTTAGCGGCAATTCTATGTATATATTACCAATATTCGTTGGGACTCTTCGGTTGCATAGTACGTAATGTATGTGCATTTTTTAATTTATATTGGTTATTTAAAAAATCCATAGTTCTCTTCTAATTCTTACTAGCATTTTGTAACAGAGTCTTATTTGATAACGATCTTTCACATTTATATATGTTTTTGGCTTCTTTATAGCAAGTTTATGCTTGTTTACATTTAATACCAAACCATGGCCTTTTAAATGCATGATTGTATGTAAATTGTTTGGTTAACGTTTTGGCAGCGGCATTACGTCAAACGTCAAAAATAATATTCATTCCCGCTACAATTGCAGCGTCGTAGCGATTATCGTTCATTATTTCTTTTACAATGGGGGGCGTCGAGATCATCGTCGGATACCCACGACTAATTCATTCCGTTACTCTCCAGCATTAGCCGTGGGACAATATAACCAATACACGCCGTTTTGACCTTAACTGTAACCTCTCAGTAGACCAATGAAATCGCAGTTTACAAAAATAATACTCTTCGCTTTGGAGGTGTCAATGCTTCGCCTACAACAACAATGGCGGCTGCCATAGGAAACAAATGTGTGTTTTGTTTTCAAATAATAAAAGTGAAAAATTACAGAAATCTAACATCGAACGAATCTTTAAATGACTTTGGCATTATTCTAAAACAAATTAATTTAGAGGAAACTGGAAACGCGTGAGGGATCCAATGAAATTACTGGATTTGACACACCCTAAAACGGTGAAAACAGTTCGTATTGTCCCACGGTCGATAAATGGAGAGTAGCGGAATGGGTCGAACGTGGGTATCCGACGATGCGTCGAGATATGATTAACAGAAAACAAGTTACTGCCTGATCGTTTTGTTATATATATCACGCTAGGCCTAGCCGTTATTTTATTCTTAGCCATGCCTGAAAAAATACAAAATAATAATGCAGTAACCTGTAACCCTCTATATAGTGTGACGCGAACGCTCCCAGCAAACACCCGACGTTGAATAGACGTCGAATATTGGTTGAATTTCGGTCGCGACGTCGGCAACCAAAATACAACGTTGATTCAACGTTAGAATGGCGACGTTTAAACAACGTCGGGTAAAGACGTCTGTACGACGTTGTATTTTGGTCATCAAAAACTATGTTGAAGAAATGTCTAGAATCATTTCATCAAGTGCCAAAATGTATTTTAAACACTCTTCTTAACCCGGAAACTTCGTAGGGAGTTATAAAAATAGCGCTACAAGCTCTGTCATGATTGTGTACTTTCCCAGCCAGCTCACCGGCCATTATCGGATAGATATCGGTAGCAAAACGGTATATCGGCAAATTTAATATTAAAAAATGTATATATTCGTACCACAAAACATAAATATGGTCAATAATAAATATGCAGCTTGTGGTTAATTTTACCGATAGCGGACCGACAACGGCCCGTTGTGGTCGTAAATGTTTTCGTTCAAAAAACGATAATTTCGTTCGGTTCCAATTCTGGAAATTGTCTGGCGGTTAGTTAAATGAGACGTTCGAACAAAACAATTGTGTTTCGCGTTTTGTTTCGGAGATCTTCCTTAAATTTTACGTTAGTATTTGTTGATTGTAATATATAATTAACTTTATTTTTGTACGCACATGTAGATTTGTGCGTAAATAACTTGAAGGTACAGTACGAATTTGAATTTTACGTTGATAATATATATATTCGCGAGGTACATTTTATAGCGCGTTCATACTTTTGTAGTAAACTGACCAAACTGTCATGGGACCGTTTCGGACAATCGGTGCCCTAGCCGCGAAGAACGCTAGGAACCAGTGTGCATATCCAGATCTGTGAAGAACAAGTGTTATTTCGTTACTGTTACTTTTATCTGTTTGGATCCTGTCGAAGGCATCATGATCGACGGGATCCACATCTACCTATGTGTATAGGTAACATTGTAGTAAATGTATATTACTACAAATGGCGCTGCGAGCTCCAAACTTGGCGTATTTTTTTACTTTTAAAAGTCAACTATTTTAACTCGGAAAATTTCGAGTCAGCCATCTTGAAAAATGTCAACATTTATTTTCATCGTCTGTTTCCTTAAAACATGCATGCATTTTATTAAATGATTATTTCTTAATTGCAATTTAAGTATCATTGATCGTATTAAACCGATTTCTTCGGTATTTGTCAGATAATTTGCTGACTTCGACGTTTGAGTGATTGCGGTTATGTATGGAAGCGCTGGAATGCCCTTTTGACTTTTCACTATTGACTTGTGAGTTTTGACTTGTGCGTTGGAAATTGTGAGTTCTGACTTGTGTCTTGTAAGTTGTGCTGATGCATTACCGCTCATTTTAGCCTGGGGGACATGGCGGACAGCGATTTGTCAAATGATGTAAGTTTGTTTGATAGTTTGCGTGAATAGTATCCTATAAAAATTTAATTTAGCGATGTTATACATATTCATGTTAGTCAAACTAGCAACAACCGCGCCACGGGAATCAGGAGAGATAATTTTTGAGTATGCGAATGAAATCTGACCTCATAAATCCATATGACTTCATGATATTATGCGTTTTAGCGAAAAACTGCGACTATTTCGTATGATAATGTATTAGATTATGCAAAGGGGAATGATGAATGTTGACGTTTGCAATGAAATCTTAGCCGGAAGCGTAAATAAAACATGAAAAAAATCAATCAATATGTTTCAATTATGGTCCTCTTCCAGTTAGAATATGACTATATTACTTTGCCCTAAATGAATGGAACAATTTCCCTATGATGGCTTACGTTATACTGTCAAGCACTTTGAATAGTCGAGCGCGCTGTCTTCTGACAGCTCTTGTTTTAGTGATATTGTCCAAAGGCCATCATGGCCTTTTTTCCCTCTTTTTAAGGGTTCTTATACTAAGGTGAGAAATGATGGGTTCATATTGGCACACTTATATTGCATTTTGAACATACCTAATGGAATAAATTAATTCCACATCACAACTTAACTGGTTGAGACTTGATACACTTAATAGCAAATACATGTCTAGTTGCATGCAAAAGTGTGAGTGTCCTCCAGTTAGAGTTCTAGTGAAGGATCCACTTTATAGTAACATTACAATAATAGGAATTCACTTCAGGCACATACAAAGAATCATATAATGTGTTTTTGTTTGTTTTTCAGGATGGGAATCAAGATGAGTGTTCAGCAAAAAATGTTAAAAGTGGAGAAGCACAAACTGCATTTTGGTTGGCTTCATAGGGTCATATAAACAAGTCAAGAATAAACAGGGTGGAGGAACCAGAATGTTGAAGTATTTGATTGATGACGGACAGACAGTTAACTCCCTGATAACCTTAGGAAATAAGTTATTCTTCCAAGAGGATAAAAGTCAACATGGTTTTCTACATGAAATGGAAATAAGTTTATCACATTTCGATGGAACAGATATTTCAAATTTCAAAGACAGCAGTGGTAAGTAGTGCTTTTTTCCAAAACTTTTTGAAATGCAATGGGCTTTATTCATCCCAGTGTTATTTATATATTAAGGCAAAGAAAAAATAAACTGAACAGACAAAAGATACTGATAGAAGTTATGAAAAATCTGAAACTGAAGATAAAAGAGAATTTGTGGGTAATCATGAAACAGAGTTAAAAAAAAACATTCAAGACACATATAGTCATAGGAATGAAAATTGCAATTTACTTGTGAACAATAAAGTGCTGGAAATGATATTGGTAAAATACATACGTGATTCAGTTTCTTTGTACATTGGAGATGTTAGAACATTAAGTTCTTAATCTGTTAGTCAATGTGAAACTTTCTCAAGAACACCCTCACTGGATAAATATTACACAAAGTTGGTGATATACATTACTTGTACAAAGAAACTGAAGGACATTATAATTTTCCACAGAGAAAGGTTTACAATTCAGCAGATTAAATCTTAAATGGACCAACTGAAATTTGTGGAATTGAAAATGTCAGATCAATCATTCTTGGTGTAATAACAAAACTGCATAATGAGGGCGAATGTATGTTCACCTGGTTTACAAATGGTCAAAATTGTGCAACAGGAATAGATCGTTGTGTAGTAAGGGTAACAGAAGAAGGAGAATACATTTTTCTGTTGGATACAAGGATATTGCATACACATCATTTTATTCACCTGTTGTTTTAAATGCCAGTAAAGATCACATGCATGGAAATGTTAAAATCACAGAATCTTATAATGATCATATGATTGAAAGTCATTAAGCAACAGGATCTTTAAATGAAAATCAGATAGCACCAGAACTGTCAATTTTCAGATAAACAAAGTCAGTTAAATAAAGGATCTGTGCATAATCTGATACTTGGAAATCAGTTAGAAACAGGTACTTTGAATGAACCGGTGCTTAGCCTTCAGTTTGCAACAGGGTCTATGAATAAACAGGTACCTGGGAGTCAGTTAGCTACTGGATCTTCGAATGAATAGGTAGAATGAAGTCAGTTAGCAACAGGATCTATGGATGAACAGGTACTTGGAAGTCAGATAGCAACAGGGTATTTGAATGAAAACGAACTTGGTAGTTAGTTAGATACAAGATCTATGAATGAACAGGTTCTTGGGAGTCAGTTAGCGACAGGATCTAAGAAGGAATAGGTAGTAGGAAGTCAATTAGCAACAGGATCTATGGATGAACAGGTGCTTTTGGAATGAGTTAGCAACAGGATCTATGAATGAGCAGGTGCTTGAAAATCAGTTAGCAACAGGGTCGATGAACAGTTACATGAAAGTCAGTTTCCAACAGGGACTTTAAATGAACCTGTATTTTGGAGACAGTTAGAAAAAGGATTTGTGTATAATGAGAGAATTGCAGGTGATGTTGGTGCAAAATCTAAAATTCTGATAACTGCAGAAAGTTGTATTGACCATTCTTTGTCACTTTAAACGTCTGGAACTGTTAAGCATGTGTCAGATTCTGTTTTGGACAAAAAATCTACTATTTAAGAAGATTTTCAACCAGCTGTTAATACAGAAATTACTAGAAGGACATGTATATCTAGTAGAAAAACAAGAAACAATTTTGTACTCGACTGACAACAGTGTTTAAGGACTACCATCAGCAAAAAAAGCTCAGTAGTGGAGAGGATAATATAAGTAACTAACATGTAAATTATGGAGACTTCTAAATTCTTGAAATAATTGGGGAGGGTGTATTTGGTGAGGTCTACATGGGAGAGTACCTTGGTACAAATATTGCTGTGAAAACAATCAAAGTTAAACGCATGAAACTTGTGAAATAATCAGTTTAACATGAATTTAAAACAAACAGTCACATAAGGCATCCGAACAGTGTTTTACTGATGGAATATTCAATATTGGCTGATACGTTTTATCTTCCTACTGAATTCATTAATGGTCCAAATTTGGATGATGTTCTGTTTGGGGACTCGGAAAAAGATTTTCTATTAACACAGACGCATTCAGTCGCACTTCAGGTAGCTCAGGCAGTAGCATATTTACACAACCACAATCCCATCATCATTCATAGAGATATAAAGCCAGAACATATTTTGCTGTCAAAGAGTTTAGACATTGCCAAACTTTGTGACATGGGACTTTCTTAAGTTAAAGTAATGAATACCATGAACACTACAATTGCTAATGCTAGAGAAATGCAGCCAGGTACCCCAGCTTATCAAGCTCCAGAGATACTTCTTAATGGCCGTTCAGCAAAAAAAACAGTCGGACATTTGGATATTAAGTTGCACATACATAGAATTGTACACTGCAAAAACTGTTTGGAACTCAGATCATACATCCTGTGATGAGGACGAGGAAGATTACCCAGTGCAAATAATCATTAACTGCATGGAAAAGAAAGACAATCCGCATGGTGCTCCTAACATAAAAATTATGCAACCTAGTATTTCATCTAAAGTAAGTTCCATTTTCCGAGTCGGCTTACATTATGAAACGCCAAAGCGCCCATCTGCATTATTATTTTGCAAGGTGCTCTCCTAAACATGACATCTGGATACATGACATCATTGCTTAGATTTCTTTGCTATAATGTAACTTTTGATATATTCCGGTTATTCACAACCGATTAACTGAAAAAGGCACTAAAATCACAAGAGTAAACATTAAGTGTTAGTCTGAAATACTTTTGTGTTACAACAGTTACCAGAGCTCCAGATAAGGGTCGTATTTTCGTAATTACGAATTATTTTCAAGTCCGTTACGTATTTATTTTAAAATCTGGTCGTACCATTAAGAATTACAAAATCAAGTTACGAATATTATTTTTAAATCAGTTCGTATCGATTGTCATTGAGTTCTTTTCGCGTATTAAAGATCTTTTCGGTACTTATATAGAATGGTTATCAGGTTTATTTAATAAACCGCATTTTTTCCAATAAAAGCGTTGTGTACAGTCTTTCTGTCAAAAAAAATGGCTGCGCCCAGAGGACGTCCTTAAAACTGCAAAGCGTGCAAAAAACACACGCTTTTAAGATATTGTACGCACAGTGAGCCGAAGTTGAATGTTAAGAAAGACATTATAGAAAAGATCTTATACGGTGTTGAATGTTTAGTTGCCGACACAGTCGGAAAAGCTTAAAAAAAGCGACAAGACGGGTCCAAACTTAAACACAAAACATTGGACGAGTGGAAGGGACAATTCCCGTGGCTAATCGTTGAAAAGATTGGAGGGGAGATCCGTTTCAATTGTGAAATATGTAAAAATCCATCGAAGGCATGCAATCTAAGCACAGTTTGGGCATATGAAGGTATTTGAAAAATAAAATTCCCATAATCAATAGACACTGTTGAACTAAATAAAGTTGCAAGTATTTTTATTGTTTTGCATTAAAATACCCATTATTATTTATTTTTATGTCATTCAGAAAAGTTAAGAATTATTTACCAAAACTTAGTAGTAACGTTAAGAATAAAATTTCAGAGTTAAGAATTCTTTTTGAATATCTGGTAGTACCGTTAAGAATTTCACAAAACCTTATCTGGAGCTCTGAGTTACTGTTAGTTTTAGCAAATTACAATTTATATGTCTAGATTGATACATCTCTGGTTGAATGTTCTTATATCAAAGATAAATCTTTGTTTGAATGTTCTTATATCACTTTTTAAATAAGTGCTTACATTTTTTTAAAGAAAATGTTCAACTTTTGTTAAACCATTTTGTTAACCATTTTGTTGTTGTTTTGTTTAAATGTTCTTATATGAAAGATAAATCTCTGTTTGCATGTTCTTATATCACTTTTAAAATAAATGCTTACATTTTTGAAAAGAAATTGTCATGTTGAACGTTTGTAAAACCATTTTGCTAACCATTCTTTATGTAAAATCTTGTAAATTTGTACCTCGACTTTTCAAGAAATAAGGAGAGCTATTCCTCTCACCTTGGCGTTTACATAGGCATTATGCTTTGTCTAAGTTTAAGTGACTTCGAAGATGTTTTCTAAGTCACTTTAGATATTTCACATTTGCTGATAATAATGACCCCTTTTCATTGGCAAGAGTAGGTTACTCTGTCATGCTTTTTATTAGAATTATGACCCTTTTTGCTCTTAAGAAGATATGTTCAGCTTTGCGTACTACCTCAAATATTGTTTAATATTTTCAAATCCCTCAATATATTGTTTTGAGATTTTTCAAATTTGTTACCCATCATGGCCCCTTAAACCTCTTAGCAAGTGTAGATTACTTTGTTAAGCTTAATTTTATGGTTGTTTTACAAATTGTATTTGATTAAATGCCTCATGCTATGAAAATATCATATTCCTCGGCTTTGTACAATTGTTGGCATTATTCTTTTGATATCATTTTAACATAAAAAAAGGCGATGGGAATTATAATTTCCAACTAAAATACTATAAACTTTTGCCTCTTTTGGACTTGGTGTTACGTTGGTGTGCTGATAATAACACGTCCATGTTACTATTCTAATTATTTATTAACACACAACAACTATATGAATCTACTCGATGAATGTGAGTATCAAAGTTAAGAGAGACTGTATAAATCGAACTTCCACTCTGACGCGTGCACTGGCTCTTTATACTGAAAAATGCACTGTGGCTCATAGTAGACTGGCTACGCTTGACATGAGGAAGCAGTTATATAACAATGTTGCCCTAGTTTGCGTACCATCTCAAATATTTGTATAGTCCTTTGATATATTGCCTTTAAATAATGCACACATTTGATACTATCATTACCCCAATTCCCGATCCGGCGTAGATAGGTTTGTCAAAATTTTGGCAAACTTGAATGCCTTTTTGAATTAGAATGATTTTGTTTCACTACCTTAAATCACTATAAATAGCTATGCGTGCTGCACATAGCAGCTATTGTTAAGTTTCTTTATTCAGGGGCAGCTAGTCAGGAGGTTACTGTTTAAGTTTAGCAGAGAATGATATTACCATCATCACGAGGAACAAGTAACAAAAGGAAACTGTTTGAATGCTAACAAATTGTGTTGTGTTTTATATCCAAAGCTTTTCTATATCTATGTTAAATTTGCTAGTGAACAATTGCACCGGTGGAATGAGTACCATACAAAAAATGCTTTTTTGGCATTGATTTTAAGGCCCTTTAGGGCGCTTTATACTTAATATGCCCGCCCTTAGGCTAGAGAATCAAGTTGTTCAATTCATTCAGTCGCATTTTATGATACATTTAGAGCTTCATGGTGGTCGATTTTCTGCATTTATGTATTGATGCCCTGCAATTGCAATAGAGGTCTCAACATAAAAGGTAACGATCACCGTTAAGTGTTGGAAGTCACAAGTAGATTGTCAGAACTCAGCACACAAGTACGAGGTTACTAGACACAAGTACCAAGTCAGAAGAAGGAAGTCACTTGTCACAAGTACAAAGTCAGAAGAAGAAAGTCACAAGTACCAAGTCAGAAGAAGGAAGTCACAACTACAAAGTCATAAGTACCAAGTCACAAGTCAGACTTGTGTGCCCTTAGTGATTCGCCTGCATTATTGTTTAAATCAGCCTTTCAACAATCAGTGTTAAACTGTCATTCTGGAAAAGTTCGAAACCGACCTTACCACGCATTACCAGTACTGGCTAGTTAAAAGATGTTTAAATCAGCGTCAGCTTTTGTTCTTTTATATACTGGACTGAAGACAGAAATACATTTGTTAACAAAAGACTTGAGCAAAATTTGCAAAATAGCAGTGGCATTATGACAAGTGTAGACCCATTATTGCATCTTCTAGACTAGGTTTTCAGTGGACATATTTTAATAGCCAGAATGTAATCAACTGAATGGCAAAGTGTGAAGGCCTTAGTTAGTCTGCACACCATAACATACTTGGTCACAAAGTTCAAAGATCCAGCTTTTTTTTACTGAAACGTTAACAGTAAGAAATCGACCTAACTGAGCCTTGAATGAAGAAATCACTTATGGCTTGCATGACATATTTGTTAAAATGGACGGTCTAATATAAGAATACACGTATGCCAATTGCATTATGGACTATAAAATACATTGAACTAAAGTTTAAATTATCAACAGAATCATAATCGTGAAAACACTTATAATCGTCATCATTATTAACACCATTACCGCAATCAACTTCTTATAATCTGCTTTTCATTAACAACATAATCACTTAAGATGTTGTATCGATCATATTAATGATCTCCAGTATTGCCCCGTGCACTATACATATCAAGTTCTTATTTTGACCCAAGCGAAATGGGACTACGCCGAAGCACCAAGTAACTCCTATATGTGGTTTGACTAATCAGAAGACGAAAAAAAATTGTGACTGTTTTAAAATGTGTTTTCGTCCAAAACTGATTAAACAATATCATGTTTTCGTTGCGAATGTAGTTTACCTGTATCCACTTTTTTGCTTGGGACATATTCCTTTCCGTGAGCATGTTAGACATATAAATACACTACATTTTATGTGCTATATTCGTTTCCTGCGTTTTAATTATCTGTAAATTTTCATTGAATACATTGAAATAGTAAAGGCTAAACCAAGGTGTGTACGATATAGCTAAGAAACAACTGTCTTCTCATGGGGACATCAGAATAAGAACTTAAACGCATGTTATTAAGATATACAAGACGAAAGTAAAACAAAAACAAAATGAAACAAAACACATATGCATTAACTCTTGAAGTGATCAGTTTAAATAAAGTTTTAAAATATATATAAAATAAAAAAATCTTCACCAACAACATCTAATACAGTCTTATAGGTATTTTTACTGAGACAGAACATTAAAAGCCTTCGTTATATTTTTAAATACGTTATTCATACGAGTTTGCCACTAAATCATTCAATTCCAGGAATAACTTAAATGCTGAATCGGCATCTGCTGGCATTTTTAGGTCAGGCTTCAACAAATAAGCCAATTCACTGAATTCATCAAACTCTCTTTGGGGAACTGTATACATATCTTTACAAAAGGTTACATCACGTGTGTCAACCAACGTGCTATAATCGAGTGCGCCAAACGTTTCAGGTAAAAAGTACATAATATCAGATTTTCCAGTTTCATGTCAGAATTGTGTTGACGTATAGTTTCATGTACATTCCACTGCTTAGCAATTCTATCCAGGTGTGTTTGTTTTAGGTTGATAAAACAAAATTTCATTTTTTCACGATGTATCTGGTCGAGCTCGTTGAAACGACCAAAATTGCGCAAATCCTTAAAAAAGTTTATCCACCACTGTTGACCTTGTTGACGTAGCGAACCCCACCATATTTCAATGCGCTGGTTAGAACTGCTTTTTGCAACAATAACTCTGCGGCTCCCAGAAAAGGGGTCGGTTCCTTCATTCCGAAAGAATTGTTGTAGAAGGCATATTCTACTGTTTTCTGTTCCAGCATCGCAACGCAGTATGCTAATTTTCCTGCTAAAACCATCTATCGCTCCGTGTATACAAAATCCAAACGGCTTCAACTAAACATAATTATCTACATGCCCAAATGTTGTAAGGCCCTTTTGCACAATAGAAACGTCTTTTAATTCGATGTGCTGTTCTCATTTCAACACCGTTTGGATCTATTGCCTTCATTATTCCTTAATCATCTTTTTTGCTTACATCCATAGTAAGATTGACCTTCAGCCGGCGCCATATCGTCCGATAGCCGACAGACTGTCCGCTATAATGCATTTCCATGCTAATTACGTGATCAACGCTTTTTAAGGGCGCTTGCAGATGTACACCTCGATGTTTCAGGTTCATCTTTTTCAAGATTATTTTCAGTTGACGTAGTGACAATCAAATACCATAATTAAGTAGCAAAACTCCAAGAATTTTACTGCATTTGAAACCTTGTTTAAAATATCCTTCAATGAGTGATGCTTTTTCATTATTCGGAGACGACAAGGGCAGATAGGCTGGCACCACACCAACTGTTGTCTCCAACAGAGTGCACAGAAAACAACATACAAACACGAAATTTATATTCTCGCACAACCGTCTTCGCTCGCTCGCCGTCTTCAAGTGCGGTTTAATTAAATAATTTCACAACTAAGAAGTCACAACACACAAGTCCTAACTCGCAAGTCAAAACTCACAAGTCAATAGTAAGAAGTCAAAAGGGCCCTCCAGCGCTTCCATACATATCTCATGACGCTTCTAAATTATGCATGTTCCTATAAATATATTTCCGACTCTTTCCAACTACATTGTATAAGCATTAAAAAAGCATATATTAACAAGAGAGTATGATAATGAATAAGACATTCATATAACATTTTACTGTAAAAAAATAATAAAGGAGTTGTTGCATTTCCTAGTCTTTATATATGCATCATTTGATAACATTCGCGCAATGTGTCTTGTTACACTGTAAATTGAACCATAATCTATAATACACGGCCATTCGTTGGGGTATATATATACCGATCGGATTACGCTAAATGACAATCTCGTTTTTCCTTAAGAATTTATCCCAGGTAGATTTGGCAAACTTTGGCTTACGACCTGTGTCACCTTTTCAAGATCTTGCGCATTTGATACCGCCTCCCGCTTTGCAGCCTCCAGGAGTCTCCTTTTTGTGTCCTTCCGTTTCGTCAGTTCCGCTATGGCTCCTAGCGCAATCCGATCCGCTTTTAACTTCCCTCCTTTCGCGGGCGATTCTTTGTCGGCGCTCTTCCTTTGCTCCTGCGGCGACTTCAGTGGTGGAGGTGGTGGCACATAAGTCATGTGGGGTTGATACGACTTGGTAATCTGGGGTTCAAGCGTTTTGTATAAGTCGCGGATGAGTTCCAAGGAACTGCCCAGGTGGGCGCGAATGGGGTCGCACTTCCGGGTGTTGAGGTAGACACGCGAGATATCATATTTCGAGCGTCACTCATGTTAGATTGTATTAACTTGGTTAAATATTTACCTTAAATTAGACGAATAATACATTCGAAGCCATAATTATTCTTTCATTGCTTGTAGTTTCTTTTTCATTTTCAGAATCAGAAACTTAACTTCGCTAGTAACACTAATTCCCTTTGCGCATATACTCGCAGGCGGTCACGGATAAGTCTGCCACTCAAAAGATCCGTATTTCCGGTATTTGTTATAAAATCATATTAACAATGACATTTATTAATCCGAGAATATAAATATCCGTTTATCGTTATTGCTTTGTACAATCATGTCAAAATTGACATTTACTGTTGCAATAAAATCGATTTTCGCTCCAAAATAAATGAAGCAACGTAGCACTTGAATACAACTACATGTACTGCAATATTTTACGCAGAGTTTCCATATATTCCCTGGTGATATCTTAGCAGATGTTTTCTTGCGAAACTCGTTCGTGTTTTGTTGTTGTTTTTTTACTTCTAACAAGCTGAGTTTACTGGATCACATAATTCTATAAACACATAATCTAGTGATTTCTTTCTTTATTTAGTTAAAACCCTGCCAAATGAGCGATACTCGCGTTTCTTCAAAAGCCGTTCATCTGTCGAATTAAATATTTTATTTTATTTACACACTAATTAAAGATAACTTTGTCCAAATACTCAAAGAGTTGTTGAAAATCAGAGTAAATAGTTCGCGCCTTACACGTGAGTGTCAGTCGACAACTCATTTACGGTCCGAGCTGTATCTTACATTCCCTTTCATTTCAGAGACAGATATTTGAAAGAAATTCCGTCAACATGTATCTAATTAATCACCAATAAATCTGTTTAACACGTTACGCGTTAATGATCCGTCTTCTTTTCGGAAAGATCAATTAAGATCTCCATCAAAGGAATGTGATAGTCATCGCGGGTCTTCCAATTCCAAACTTAAACTTTTTGAATAACCGCTTTCCTCGCTGAATGGTCGTATACGTAAGAAATAAGCATTAAAATCAACAAGACTCGCATAAGAAGATTATATTTTTTTTAAATAATTTCTGGATCAACAAACACCAATCATGTGTTGCCTTATATTCATTCATAGTCAATCAAATGCAGTATATATTCGACAACATAAGCCGCCCCGTCGATTTCAGTTGTATACAATGTTATGCACTCAGCGGTTGTGGATTTTCTGCAGTATTAATGGACTCTCTCCGTTCTTTGAACGATTGGTCGCATTTTAATAATTTAAGTACGGATTATTAATGAATTAGGAGGTACACATTGATGCGTGAGATGTATTAATAAAAACAACGTTTCCCAAATAATTCGAAAATGGCTCACGTGCGAAACATTAACAAGAGGGCCATGATAGCTTTTAAGCGCCCCCTAGAGTGCAGGGACACCAATTGTTGAAGACTTGACCTGGTGATATAGTTTTTAATTTCACTTGACCCAGATTCAAACGTGACCTTCATATTGACAAGACAAACTTCTAACCTAGTTTGGTCAAGACTGAGTCATACATGTGGCTTATTGAGTGGTAACAAGGTTGTTGTAATCAGATTTGGCATTGTGACGTAGGTTTTGACGCACTTGACGCAATTTCTAACTCAGATTAGATACTGTAAAGATATACATTCTGACAAAGATGAATCAAGAACAGAACAGAACAGAACAGAACATCATTTTGACTTAAGCATATAAAGCTCCTCGTCATTAACATGCAAATTAATATTGAGTAAGAATTGCGGCTTCAAGCGTGGTACAAGTTTTTTTTTAAGATTTGACCTGGGTACCTAGTTTTTGACGCACGTGACCCAGATGCAAACTCAGCTTAGAAAATGTCAAGGTAAATAATCTGACCAAGTTTTATCAAGATTGAGGCATAAATATTTTTTCTAGCGTGGTTATAAGATTTTTCTAATATTTGAACTGGTGACATAGTTTTTGAAAGCACGTGACAAACATTCGAAATCAGCCAAAATATTGTCAAGATACGCATTCTGACCAAGTTTCATTACGACTGAGTGTTAAATGTGGCCTCTAGAGTGGTAACGCGGTTTATCTGAGATTTGCTTGTTCAACGCACGTAACCCGGATTCGACCTCACCCTAAAAAATATCAAGATAAACATCCCGACTTAGTTAATTCAAGATAGAGTATTAATTAAATCTCTCTCCGTTCTTCGAACGATTTGCTGCAGATTTCAATAATTTAATTACGAAAGGTACACATTGATACGTGAAACGTATAAATATAAACAATGCTTCCAAATAATTTTGAAAAAGTTCTCACGTGCAAAAAATATACAAAAGAGCCATTATAGGTTTCAATTGTTGAAAACTTGGCCTGGTGATCTAGTTTTTTACCCCCACTTGACCCAGATTCAAGCGTGGCCTTCATATTGTCAAGAAAAACATTCTGGCAAAATTTTGCCAAGACTGAGTCATAAATATTTTTAAAAATGGGTTCCCGACTATAACTCACGCACGTCTTCACATAAACGTGACATCGATGGGTGAATGTCCGGGAGAGCTTTTGTCCGGGGCTCGAACCAAACGCAGGAGCCATTGTCCGAGTTGTCAAAAATTAGGAAGGAACCAATGTTCGCCTGTATCAAAATTAGCATAGAAACAATGGCCCTAAGAAACAAATGTCCACAAACGGTATATCTAAAATCACAATCTGCAATAAATCTGTATCACAATATTTGTAGACATGACAAATCATTTGCAACTGATACGTACAATTGTTGTATCGCATCATTGCTTTAAAATCATTCGAAAATGAACATTTGCAGAGTACNGGACTGCACAGGCTAATCTGGGATGACACTTTACGCATAAGCATTTTGCCCAGTTTTCTCAGAACACGCCACATATAGCGAGGACATCTGTGTCCCATTGAAACAATTCTAGTTTGACTTTAATCAGGCATTACTTTTCAAGCCAAATTTTAATTTATATAAATAGCAGTAATGTCACAGACAAAAACCTTAATCTAAAGATCAAAATACAAAATAGAAAAAAAATAGGCTAACCTCAAATACAATTGTAAAGGGGAGAAAATTGTTAAAAAAAATTGTTTTCCTAATCGAAGTTCTTCAAATGAATATGACCTTGCTGGATTGTTTTTAGGCTTTGCAGTGTACCATCATTATTAAAATAATGTTAATGGACAATGATCAGTTTTGAAAACCTCTGTTGTAAGCAAACTGTAGACAAAGAACTTTTCTTCAAAATGAACCTTTATTTGAACACTAGCAGGCTTATTGTTGACCAGGGTATTTCTACTCCCTTCCCGCTGCATATTTCAGGGTACTGGGTCGTCAGCTGGTACCAGCCCAGGAGGTGGGGTACGAGATGATCGAGCGCGAGTTGACGCGTCCCAGCACCACCAGCAGCATGGGCATAGAGGAGGTCACAGACCAGGACCTCTCACTCAACTCAACCGACTCTCAGGGGTAGGGGATGCAAGACTGTCTTAAGATCTTAACTCCTGTATTTTAGTCGCGCTCTGGTAAAATGGGGCTTAATTCATGTGCGTAAACGGTCGTCCCAGATTAGCTAGTGCAGTCCGCAGAGGCTAATCAGGGACGCCATTTTCCGCCTAAAAAGGATTTTTGCTAAAATGAGACTTCCTTGAAATGAAAAATTCCATAAAAGCGGAACGTATTGTCCAAGGTTAGCCCATGCGGATATCAAGTCTCATTTCTATGTTAGCACTTACAGACCCACAGGGTTCATGGCTTCAAGACTGCGTTGCCTCTTGTTTTTCTAAGCTACCACTACCTGTTTTCATTCAGCAGGACCATTTCGCCATCTTATTAAGACCT
Source organism: Dreissena rostriformis (assembly GCA_007657795.1). Taxonomy (NCBI): domain Eukaryota; kingdom Metazoa; phylum Mollusca; class Bivalvia; order Myida; family Dreissenidae; genus Dreissena; species Dreissena rostriformis. The sequence continues at coordinate 288,954 of VMBQ01000268.1, forward strand.
CCACCTATCTACTATTTTGAGTTAATACCTATTAGGCTAAGCTTTTTATATCCAAACTTAGAGGATTGAGACACCTTTAGGTAGATCTATGTTTGTTTTGTAAGAGCCAGTACTTTTTTGTCTTTTGATGTAAATTATTTGAATGTGCCTCTAGAATAGGGGTCTTGCTTGTGGCCTTGTCATGGGGATTCAGTTACTCAAAGCATTCACAGATGGATGAATAAACACTCAACAAATATTGGAAGGCTTGGTTAAGGCATACAAATTCAATTTAATCTGTAGAACATATGGCTATACTAAATGCAAAACATATTGTTACAGGAATAATTTTTAAAACACTATACTTGCTGTAGACAAAAAGTCAATGGCACAGCTTTAAATGTTTGGAAATTGTGGCATATAGCAGCTGCACTCTCCGTCCGTCAGGCCGGCCCGTATTCTGTTTCTTGAGTTTTTTCCAAAACACTTTCAGATATTTACCTGATTTTTGGTATGTCAGTCTACCTGCATGACTTACAAAACAAGTTTGAGTTTTGTTCCAGTCCATTGATTTTTTACAAAGTTACGGGCCTTGGCCTTTGGATTTTCTTTATAATAACAATTATCCAGATTTTTGTCAGAGACGCTTTTAGATACTGACCTTATTATGGTGTGTGAGTCTACCTTTATTGATTTTTGGCGAAATTATGGGCCTTGGACATTGAAATTTTCTCTAGAATAACAGTTTTCCGGACTTTTTTCCTAAACACTTGCAGATATTGACCTGATTTTTGGTGTGTGAGTCTACCTACATGACTTAAAGATCAAGTTCTGATCTGTATTAAAGTATTTTTATATTCTTGCATATATCATTCGTTAATTAAATCATTTAGTAAAAATTGTCAGGTGTCTCAGATGTTTATTTAATGTAGGACAGAATTTACAATAACATTGCCCGATTTCTCTATTTATAATGCTTTCAAAAACTGGAAGGATTAGTTATTGACATTAATGTATTTGAACTGTCTTTGTGTTAAAAAAAAATCAATCAATCAGGTTTTCCCAATCTTCAAGGAATGCTAAGTATGATTAGTGTAAAATGTTTGAACAACTGTCTTCTTCACTTGCAGCCAATTAGGACAAGAGACACTTGATGAAATCTCTGGCCTATCACAGTGAAAATAACACCGGTTTCATCTCTGTATACCTGTTGTCACAAAACAATCTCAGTCAAGTTTATAGGCATCCATTTTTAATCCCACCAACATGTGAAACAAATATTTCACACTTGAATCCAATTTAAGCTGTAGCTATAACACACTTGTTTATGGCTATATCCTTTTCAAATGGCGAAAGGATGGCTATAAAAGGTCAATTATTCAGGAGAGAAAGTTTATAAAAAAATACCCATCTAGTTTGTCTTACAAAGCTTGTGAACTCCTTCCATTTCATGAAATAAACTAAAAGAGAATCTAAATTGAGGATTTTTTTCTCGTTTGAACATTAAAGATTTATGTTTTTTTTTATATAAACATGGTTACTTTTCAATGTACTTTTATTTTGCATTGTCGCTCAAGCGGCATACTTTACCTCATCTATTATTGACTCATATTGTGTGATATCTGGTCTTTCCATCCGTGGTTGTCATTATGGCAAGCTGCTTTGTTGTGGAAACAGCATGGAAAGTGAACTGTTACAATTATGAAATGATGCGTTTAATGAATATAATATTAATAATGGAGAAGTTTGTTTTTACTGTTTTACCCAGATACAACACATCCCTGCATGATAGCATTTTCTAGATCTACCTTACTACCGGTAGTTTAATGTTTTCAATATTGAATTGTTTGTGCCAAGAAACAAAAACCTGATAAATCTTTTCAAAATATGACAACATTATTATTCTTTTTATTATTAATATTTAAAAATTTGTATATTTTTAAATGTATAACATTTTGTTAAATATATGTTTTTTTAAACCTGAACAACAAAAGGTCATTGAGGCTTTCCTTAAGTTAGTATGAAGTGAAATACAATTATTTCTTACATTTGGCAAGGTGTTTTCAGTTTTGTAACAGAGGTGTGTTGCAAAAAACATGTGTTGTGACAACAGCAAGGTAGCTGGGCGTCCTAGCAGAATCATGTTCACTTCAAAATCTGTCACCTACAAGTTGATATTAGATGATTTTAATTACACTTCACAACAGATAGCCTAGCAAAAAACCCTCTAAGGTATCAAAATGCAAATAGCCTTTGAAAGATAATCGTGCGCATGACTGCTAATGGAAACTCTTCAACAAAACCTATTCTGAATAAAATTATGATAACATCATGCTACTAAAAAATTCAATCAGCCGCCTGTTTCTATTAAAAATGTGTCCCTGTTTAATCATCAGTGGTAATTATCACCGGTTGTTTGGCTTCCACAAAATCAAACATGCTTGATAGTTGGCCAGGCTTTTTATCACATTAAATCCATTACGGAACAAAGATCAATGCAATTTCAATCTATTTCTATCAGCGAGACCGCAGTCTCTTATCTGTCAGCCAGTCGTTCTTCATACCGGGGACAGTGAACACACTGTTGCTATCATCAGGCCGCACTTGGCACTACTTTTTATACGGCTGCCAATTCGTATTGGAAAATTATTTGCATAAAATTGTGATTCAAAAAACTTACTGCCGCGTGCATGATGTAAAAATGGTAGTAACAAGCTTTCCAGGCTAGAAAGAGTGATAAAAAGAGATTAAAATTTTCATTGTTCATCAACATGTCATGTTAAAATTGATTTACTTCTTCCAGTTAGCTCTTCAAAACACTCAACATTTAACAAGAAGCCTTCCATTATCTGGCCGTTGACATTGTTCATATTTGTTTTTTCCCATTGAGCAATAAATCAGTTTTATCAAGTGCATCAAGAAAATGTAGTTATGGAAACTTGCTTTTTTAAGTTCTTGAGTTCTTTAAGTTTCTGATCATTTAATTTTAAATTATTTTCATGTTTATTGTGTTGTTTTCATGCTGTTTCAAAGTATCATGTTCAGTTTGATTCATACAAACATTATACTGTCAGTTAGTTATTATTAACCCTTTGCATGCTGGGTAATTTGTCGTCTGCTAAAATGTCATCTGCTGAATTTCTAAAATAAGCATTTTCTTCGATTTTTTTCAAAGAATACTTTCAGAATAGCAAACAGTTTGGATCCTGATGAGACGCCACGTTCTGTGGCGTCTCATCTGGATCCAAACTGTTTGCAAAAACCTTCAAAATCCGGTTCCAGCACTCAAAGGGTTATGCCTTGTGTGACTTGCCAAAGTAAAATTTCCATAAACCTAGCGTTCAATGATTTCTAATGTTGCATGGGCCATAATATAATTTCACGCTCACTTGAAGCTAATAATAGAACAATCAATTAAAATTGAACAAATTTGAAACTTATAATATTGTCAATTATTTTTAACTAACATTTATGTTTAAGCTACATTATTGTGTCATCTGACTAGGTGACTTATATACTGTTCACTTGTCTGTTGGCATAAGGGGCATCCCGTTTCCTTCTCCTGGCCATAGAGTCAGTGAGACCACTCAAGTTGTCATTGAGGGACAATGTCCTGCACAAGAATCATTACCAAGCACATTGGTGGTGTGTTCTGAGAAAACTGGGCAAAATGCTTGTGCGTAAAGTGTCATCCCAGATTTGCCTGTGCAGTCCGCACAGGCTAATCCGGGACGACACTTTCCGTCTAAACTGGATTTTCGCAAAGAAGAGACATCATTTAAACGAAAAATTCCATAAAAGCGGAAATTGTTGTCCCTGATTAGCCTGTGTGGACTGCACAGGCTAATCTGGGATGACAATTTACGCACAAGCATTTTGCCCAGTTTTCTCAGAACACGCCACATTGTTTTGGAGTTGATGCACTTTGTTTATTGTTTGCTACTGTCAGGAGCATAAGTCTGAAACTTCTTAGTGTGCTCTATGACGTTATCGACCGTATTTCACATAATCTTTCAGGCACCAGGCATTATACATCTGACTTACAGAGATTTAGTTTGTTATGAAATACAGAATACAGAATGTGGGTTCACTAAAATGTCATTGATGGTCACTTAAGTACAATTCCAAATAATGTTAATGTGTTTCCAGAAATAGTTTTTAAATCACCCATTACAAAAAGATTTCAAAGTTGAATTATAAGCATTATTAACCGACATCTGATATTACATCCTACATGTAATTACAATTCGATTTTCTATAAAAATGAATCTGTGACATTCTGAGGTTAGGCTTTTTTCATTCAGTTAATAATGTCCACATTGAGGTTAATGTGTGTGCAAATATTTGATTGTTTCGTATGGCAAATATAATGATGGCTAACCATTTTCAAGGAACTTTGGTCTTGAAGCTGGCATACATCGGTACTCATCTTTTAACTTGGTTCAAGAGAAATTAAAATATTTACACTTATTTCCCTGTAAAAATTAATGCACATGAAAAGTTTAATTGTATGCTAGGCAGCGAATGAGTGGAAAATATGAAATATGCGTGAATGATAATCTGATCGTTTCACTCGAGTGCCCCTGTAACGTTTAATCATTTTACTCTGGCTTATTGACAAATGCTTGGGGACTATTTTAAAATTATTATTTTTTAACAATTGGTTAATAAAATAATTGTCAGTGTAAAATTTTACCTGTTAAAACAATAGGAAACAAATGATTCAATCCAATAAATAATATATTTAAGCCACAATAATGCAGAAACTCGACCACTATTTTCCTTCGTTAGCTGTGAAAGACATGCATTCCATCATATGGCATCACATTTATGCGTCAAAATACACAAAATGTTATGACGCTCAATCAAATTGTGCACATTAAATAAATTCTTTGTACAACAGTATACAAAAAAAATGTTGATTTCACTGTAAGAATGTTTTATCATAAAATAAAAATGATATAGAGGATATTTGTTGGATTCAGTGGAATATCGATTATTTTTTCTATGATCACGAGTGAATTAAAATCAATATTCAACCAAAGCCAACAAATGTTCTATTTATTTTATGCATTTCTTACCATTTATTTATATTGTAAACGAGTTAACTGGAAAATTTTGCTGTTATAATGATGTTATTAAGTTTAAAAAAATCGCGTCATTTCACAGTAAAACAGTGAAAATTGTCGATAATGTTCACTGTTATTTTCACTCTTTTAAACAGTGAAATATCAGTCTTAATTCACTTTTATTCTCTTATAAACCACCAGAAAGCATAACATAAAATGCAATCTTACACGAAATCAACGAATACATGTATCCTCAATCAGGGCTCGAATTAAACACTGGCAAATCGGCCATTTGCAAGTTAATTTTAAAAAACGCGTCTAAAATGCGAGTGCACAATTTAGGTACTCGCAATTTTTTGCGAGTTGGAGGGAAAATTAAGATTATCATATATTGCATATATATTTCCTGATTATCCCGGATAATTATTTAATCCAGCACTTAAGTATTTAAACACAAATTCAGACCGAGAATGAATGAGAATTGGGTTTAAGAATTGAATAAACACACGCTCGCCATTTGTCGGAAGTGCCAGGTGCGCGTTAATTGCACGAGGGAACACACAATATGATGATGTTATACAGGGTATTTCCATTGAACATGCGGAAACAACACAGGGCGATGTGTGTGCATCTGATAAACGTTATAATTTAAAAATAGCAACCAATCTAAGATTGTTATATGTTTTGTGTTTAAAACAAAAAGCATGATGTAACCCCAACCAATTTTTCGGATGTGTTGGGACATGGTTTTTCGCCAAAAAAAAAGTTAAAATATCTGGTTGTTGATCAGACAGTTCATTCTTGAGCTGTGCTATCAGTGTATACTGAATTTAAAAACAAAAATACTACACAAGGTGTCACAAGGGCTGAATGAGTTGCTAAAAAAGACCTAGAAATAGTATACCATTAAATAGTGTAAGTTGCACTGTTCTTGCATTTTTAAAACTTTTTAGTTAAAATTAACAATTGAACATAGTTCTACCAGTTTTATATTTGTGTATCTGTTACCACAGTATCACTACAAGTTCAGGGCTTTATTTCTCTAGTTAAGATCTACCAAAGGATGCCTTTTTTAGTTGAAAACTTGTATTGCGAGTTGGAAAGAAAAAATGCGAGTTAAATTTTAACAACTCGCAATTTTTTGCGAGTTGAAAAAAAAGAGTAATTAGAGCCCTGTCCTCAATATCATCAGTTTACACAAGACGGTATAAGTAATTATCCTTAGTACAAAACTACAAGGAATTATAAGCTTAAACAGCATTTCTGAATTTGTTAAGATGTGATCACAGTCGTAAATATTTATAATAATGGTTACTGGAAGACTTCATTGTATTAATACACAATTTCCATTTATTTCGCATAAATTAACATGAGCAACAAATAGGATAGAAGTTCTTCTTAGTCAGGCTTTAAAGCTTTAAGTGATATTGTTTTATCGTCCATGAGCTTTCGGTTAATTATTTGTGAACATTGTTGGAGGGGAAATGCATGGACGGAATAAAAAACGCAATCTTCGTCACTTTCTTGTTTGCCAGGTATTGGCAACCATGATAGGCTTAACTTGATCAATGTTCCATTTAGCATTTTTATCTGCTTTAATATGATAGCAATTTTTTTCCCGCTGTCTAAACAGCGTAATACCCAGTAAGCCTCTTATTGTGACATTAGGCATGGCATCCAAGACATGGGAATTCGCATGGCATTCACTTTCCTGGATATTCAATCAATACATAGAACATCATAGAACATCGGGGTCTCCTATACACGTAGATCATTAGCTCTTTCAGTGCTGGAAGGCCTATGCAAACAGTTTGGATCCAGATGAGACGCCACAGAACGTGGCGTCTCATCAGGATTCAAACTGTTTGCTTTTCTGATAGTATTCTTTGAAAAAAAAATCGAAGAAAATGCTAATTTTAGAAATTCAGCAGACAACATTTTAGCAGACGAAAAATTTCCCAGCATGCAAAGGGTTAGGCAAAAAATAAAAGTCATTTGTTTCCACTAACATCACCAATATAATTATGTATTTGATTAAGTTGATTTATTAAAAGGTTACTATATATAATGAGAACACAATTATATATCTGATTCAAATATTTTTTTATCTACTACTTTGAGTTTGAAAATCATCCATAATTTCAATATTTTATTGGTTTGACTGGTTGATTGGTTGCTTCATGCATGCAACGGCAAATTTAAATTATATCATTACTGAAAGCGACATATTTATTTTACAACTATATAGTTATGCATACAAACTATACAGAATCCCCTTTCCCAATATCCATTATAACAAGAATATTTAACAGCCAAATCCTTTGGGTGTAGTGCATGCCGCATAGCCTCTTTAATTGATGATTGAGAGAAGATATCATGGCTGTAAATGATATGACTTTCTACTTCATTTGTTAAATGACCTGTTTCAGAGCATACTGACATAAAAAATTGATTAGTTACGAGTTTTGCCTGGAAGTGCTTGTATTTTCATTAAAATACATCATCAGTTATTGATTAAGTGTCTGTTTTTAGCTCAACTGAGCACAACTTACTCAAAGTGAGATTTTGTGATCACCTTTGTTCTGTCATTCGTTGTCCGTCCTGTGTTGTCAACATTTACCTCATGCACAATCTAAAGGCCACATTTATTGCGCAGACTTCATTAAACTTGGTCAGAACATTTTTCGTAATGATAGCTCAGATGAATTTGAAAATGGGTCACATGGGATCAAAAACTAGGTCACCAGGTCAACTTTAAGAAAAAGCTTGTGAACATTAAAGGAGTTACATTTTTTTGCCCAATCATCATGATACTTGCTGAGAACATTTGTCTCCATGATATCTCAGCCAAGTTTGAAAATGGTTTCCAAACCCTTAAAAAACATGGCTGCTTGGGGCAGAAGAAGTTTTCCACCTATGGCTATATTGAAACTTTGTGATCACATTTATTGGCAAATCTTCTTGAAACTTGCTCCAAACATTTGTCTCAATAACATGTAAGTCAAGTTAAAAAGTAGTTCCAATCCGTTGAAAACATGGCTGCCAGTGGCTGGGCAGTTTTCTCTCCATGTTGATAGTAAAAAGCTTTTGAACACTACAGAAGTCACATTTTTTTTTGCCCAATTATCATGAATCTTGATCAGAAGTCACAAACTAGATCACATCGTCAAATAAAAGAAACAGCTTGTGAACACTTTAAGAGACCAAATTTATAGCCCAATCTTCAAGAATCTTGGTAATGCCATTTGCCTCAATTATATGTTGGCCAAGTTCGAAACTAGGTCATGTGGGGTCAAAAACAAGATAACTAGGTCAAATTAAAGAAAAGGTTTGTTAACTCTTTAGATGCTACATTTATTGCCCAATCTTTATGAAACTTGGTCAGAACATTTGTCCTAATTATATCTCTGGGAAGTTCAAAACTTGGTCAAGAGGGATCAAAAACTATGTCAATAGGTCAAATTAAAGAAAATCTTTGGAACACTATATATATATATATAGAGGCTTCATATAATGCCTCTTTATGAAACTTGTTAAGGGGTGTTGCTGCAGTTTTGCTGATTTTTTTCCATCTAATAACTTTTGCTCAAAATTTATATTCAAGTACTACATACAAATACTATATGAAAAATGAAATAAAAAAATAGGGTCACCGGCCTTGTTTTGATTTTATTCGCCATTATATAACATGTACTTTTTCATTAAAACTGAAAAATCTCTAATTGCATAAAAATGATTAATAACCTATGAAATTGTCAACATGTAGATATTATATAAGCTAATATATATATCAAATACCATTAATTAAACCACAAACTACCAAAATAATGGAGAACACAAGTTAAATTTTAAGAAATTAAATTTTTATAATTTTTATGTCACCCAAAAAAACGTCAATTTTTTATTATTTTCACAACAAAAATGGAATTTAAAAAGTTCTATCTAATAACTTTTTGCGAAACTGCTCAAATACGTTCATCTACGTATTGTTATCATAAAACAATAATAAAAAAGGGGGGTCACCGCACTTTTAACAGAGAGTTTTTTGTTTAACTATCCCTACCGTCTATGTCGAATTTCCTACAATACAGTAATTAGGCGAAACCTAAGTACCGGTACATAGACTGTTAGAGATATGCATAAACATTATATATTGTTTACAATCTTAATTGGGATCACAACGGCTTACTAAAAAACACAACACTAATACAATATTTAATCACAAACATAAGACCATACAGTATCAAACTCGACCTTAATCATCAATAACAGGGACTTGTTTACAGATTTCGGCATGTTTTGAAGTTTGTGATTAAATGCTTTAAATTGATTAATGTAAACAACAGGACTAAAGAGCTCCAGGAAAAAAAAACAAGAGTGAAATAAAATAAAGAAAAAAAGAATTAAAAAAAGTTAACCGCACCTGGGATCGAACCACTGAGTACCTATTATGAACCTACTCGGTCATAAATTTGTGATGATTCTGATAACAAAACTATTGGGTTGTGATAATAGCATCGGTGTTGCCATAAATATATTCTCGGTTAAATAAACTGCCGCAACACCCCNATGTTGAGCTGGCACGGCATTCCAGCTCGACATTCAGTTCGACATTCGGAGATAAAGTTGTACACTTATTTTTGAATGTTGAGCTGGCACGGCATTCCAGCTCGACATTCAGTTCGACATTCGGAGATAAAGTTGTACACTTATTTTTGAATGTTGAGCTGGCACGGCATTCCAGCTCGACATTCAGTTCGACATTCGGAGATAAAGTTGTACACTTATTTTTGAATGTCGAGCTGGCACGGCATTCCAGCTCGACATTCAGTTCGACATTCGGAGATAATGTTGTACGCTTATTGTTTAATGTTGTGCTGGCACGGCATTCCAACTTGACATTCAGTTCGACATTCGGATAGTGTTGTACAATTATTTTTTAATGTTGTGCTGACACGGCATTCCAGCTCGACGTTCAGTTCGACATTCGGAGATAATGTTGTAAACTTATTTTTGAATGTCGACCTGGCACGGCATTCCAGATCGACATTCAGTTCGACATTCAGAGATAATGTTGTACACTCATTTTTGAATGTTGTGCTGGCACGGCATTCCAGCTCGACATTCAGTTCGACATTCGGAGACAGTGCTTTATTCACATTATCGAATGTTAAGCTGGCACGGAATTCCAGCTCGTCATTCAGCTCGACATTCGGACAAAATGTTGTACACTTATTTTTGAATGTCGAGCTGGAACGGCATTCCAGCCTGACATTCAGTTCGACATTCGGAGATAATGTTGTACACTTATNGCTCCCGCCATACATCGGTCTTTGGCTATCCGGGCAAGACGTTGACCGAAACCGGCTATATGCTGTCAGTCGGTCGACGTCAGACCATATGGCGGCCACCATACGTCGGTCTTTGCCCGAGGACGTTGATCACTGAGCTTTGGCTCTGCATTGATCGACGTCGGACCATATGGCATCTGCCATACTTTGGTCTTTACCAGGTGACGTCAACGGTCATATTATGACCGGTCCGTTCACCGGGTACCGGGTACGGACCAGTTGACTGGTCTGGACACCGGTCATTCTATGATTAGTCCGGTCACCGGTCTTTGACCGGTCCGGTCACCGGTCATTCTATGACTGGTCCGGTCATTGACCGGTCCGGTCACCGGTCATTAACTGACCGGTCTTTGACTGGTCCGGTCACCGGTCATTCTATGACCGGTCTTTGACCGGTCCGGTCACCGGTCATTCTATGACCGGTCCGGTCACCGGTCATTGACCGGTCCGGTCACCGGTCATTCTATGACCAGTCCGGTCACAGGTCACCAGTCTTTGACCGGTCAGGTCACCGGTCATTCTATGACCGGTCTGGTCACCAGTCATTGACCGGTCCGGTCAACAGGCATTCTATGACCGGTCCGGGTACCGGGCGCTGGTCTTTGACCGGTCCAGACATCGGTCATTCTATGAATGGTCGGGTCACTGGTCAGTCTATCACCGGTCCGGTCACCGGTCAGCTTATGACCGGTCCGGTCACCGATAATTCCAGTTTGCCTGGCCATATCACTGGTCATACAACCCCTNTGTTCCTTATAGCAAAAGCCAAAATCTCAACGCCAGATGTGGTCTGGTTACATGGATGATCGTAGATACAAAATGCTCGTTTTTATTTTTTTGTTTCATAAAAAATTCCATTTTAATTTCCCGCGACTATATCTATTCATACGACACATGAACACTTACATGGTACCATTTTAGTGTTCGTATGTCGTATGAATAGATATCAGTGCGGGACATTAAAATGGAATTAATTGTGACACGAAACATTACAAACAAGCATTTTGTATCTACAAAAATCCATGTTACCAGAAAACCCCACGTTTTGAAATTTTGGTTTTTGCTAAAAGGAACATTGATTTACGAAATACTTTAAGAAATTTCAGTTGATTTTTGAGTATTAATATTACTTTAAATGTGAGTATAAGTATATTATCTTTGCAAGCAATGAAGTAGTAAACACCGGTCATAACATGTAATTCAATTAGCCTCGTTGATGTACATATACACTACTTACTAAATGTAAGTAAAATAGCTTCACTGACGCAAAGATACACTTCTCATAACATGCACGTAAAGTGAATTAGTTTCGTTTACAAACATATACACTACGTACAACATGCAAGTTAATAAAATTAGCTTACTTACATATATATCTACATATACTAACTATAACATGAAAGTAAACGAAATTAGATTCGTTGACATGCATAAACACTACAGTAACTTATAACATGCAAGTAAAGGAAATTAGCATCGTTTATATACATATACACTACGTATTACATGCAAGTATAGGAAATGAGCTTACTTATATACATATCTACTACTAATAACAAGTAAACGAAATTAGCTTCGTTTACATACATATACACTACGTACAACATGCAAGTAAAGGAAACTTGATTACTCACATATATAAATATACTACTTATAAAATGTAAGTAAACGAAATTAGCTTCGTTGACATACACTTTCACTACTCATAACATGTAATTATATAGGCTTCGTTGACACACATATGCACTACTCATAATATCTAAGTAAGCCAGCTTTACGGACATACATATACACTACTTATAAAATGAAAGTAAATGCAATTAGCACTTCTTTCACTATCTGCATCAAAAGACCACGCTCACTAGATTGTTTCCTTTTTCAGACACTAGTTTCGAACCTACTTCTTTGCTGATGAACCCATCACCGCGTATGTAGCAATTATCGGCATAGCACGACATCTTTTTTATTTAGAGTGAAATGCATGTAACTCTTTATGAAACACATCCCTTACACAAGAGACACCTTTTTTTGCCGTCAGATATACAAGCGTACCAAGGGAGAAACAAAATACACGTTAAAAATAACGCATTACACCGAGTCAGTAGGCATAAAACCCAATCCATACCATCCGCCAGTAAAGGCCCCGAAATCACCGCGTATGTAGCAATTATCGAAATAGCACGACATTTTTTTACAAAATTGCTGTTTTGGTTTAGTAAGTTCCTCAAGATGTGCATCATGGAAATAACATTATTTCGGAAACGGTTAGAAAATAGAAGTACATGTAAACAGCATCGTATTTTTGTTTTAAACGGACATTAATTAAACGCAAATTAAACAATATAATACTAAGCTGGTATGAAGGTCTCGTTCTTAGTCCCCAAATGCAGTGGTCATATTTAATTAGACAATTATTATCTTTGTGTTAACGTTATATAGGCAACTATGAATAATGAAACTCCAAAACCCGCTAGTCTTGTATTTGAGGGTAGTGACCAATTGCCATTACAATATAGGATAATACATTCAACACAACACTATACATAAAATTGATAAACTGATTAAATCTGGCGTCACCTCTTTGAAATGGTCAATGCAAAGCATTTGTTGTTCAAACCGGTTTTAAGGCTAGAAGAACATCAGAATCAGGCCAAGATATTTCTTCCGTTTGGCCTTGTTTGTAACCAAATCACAATCGGCCAACAATATACTCACTATGCACTGGTACATGAGAGAACATAAAGAGGAACATTTTGCAATGAACATCCGAATATGTCAGGCATGCAGTGATATTGGAAACGTTCTGCAAAAAAAACAAAAAAACACGGAAATAATCTCCGTTAGTCTAAAAACACACATCAGAAATGAGAGGTCCTGAAAGTTTGCTGTAAATATCAGATATTAATGGAAAAAGTGCAAAGCACAGATAGTTATGTCAAAATCATTTTCAATAAAGACAGTTTTTTACCCAAACATATCCAAATATTAGATGCTAATATGGCAAATTATATATAGATGTGAATACAAAGTGTGTTAACCGAAAAACAAAATTAAGCCGTCTAGTCTTAACTTGCCCAAAAACAAACTAATGAAGCAAACATGATTTGTGTGAATCGATTGTAACGGCGATATACGCATTCCAAGTAAAAGGTAGGTGACTCGTTTCCATTCGAAATCGCCCTGATTAA
>VMBQ01000268.1:306590-328180 GCA_007657795.1 Dreissena rostriformis
TTAAAGCGGGACTGTACGATTTTTACATGTGTTAAATTTTAATATATTGATTAAATTATGTTACGATGACTCAAAATAGGCAATACAAATTATACTTTGAAGACGAATTTCATAAAATGCAGCAAAGACAAGTTAGCGCTGGTTAAAGCCGATGCCGACACTTTTACTCGTATTTGTAAGGAAACAAAATTGTGTCTTTGTGTCGTATGAACGAATCTGCACTAAAACTAAATTTAGATTCACATAGTACATGCATGATATACATGCTGGCTTATTTTACTTCCAGTCATTTAAGCTTTCAGATTTAAATATCTGGCTTATTTCGCATTTTTCAACACATGTTCTTCTTAACTTTTATTTTAATTTATATTGAAATATATGTATACTAATTTTCAACACATTTAAAAAAAATCATAAATATTTGACAAAATCGTACAGTCCCGCTTTTAGTCTGCAAAAAAAGACAAACGACATGGAAATGAATATTGATATGTCAGTTTTGTTCAGAAATGATACATGATGACCAAATAAACCGTTACTGGACATTCGGCTACAAGATCAAAAATCACCACAAGTATCAGACCATAGGTTTCTTCGAACATACTAAGAATACGTATGTGACCCAAACTGAATTTGGCATTATGTACGTTATTTAAGCCCCATTAATACTAAACAATCAACGGAATTTCGTTAAGTATTTCGTAAAATGAAGTTACCCAATAAAAAATCAATGTTCCTTATAGCAATAGCCAAAATTTCAACGCCAGATGTGGTCTGGTAACATGGATGTTTGTAAATACAAAATGCTCGTTTATATTTGTTTGAGGCATAACAAATTCCATTTTGATTTCCCGCGACGATATATATTAATACGACACAAGAACACTAACATGGTACCATGTTAGTGTTCATGTGTCGTATGAAGAGATATAGTTGAAGGAAATTAAAATGGAATTAAATATGCCAAACAAAATATAAAAACGAGCATTTTGTATCTATAAACATCTATGTAACCAGACCACATCTGGCGTTAAAATTTCGGCCATCGCTATAAGGAATACTGATTTGTATTTGTTTTACTTTATTTTACGGTATATTGTACAAAACCTTCGTTCAAATTGTCAAAAGCATATCCGTCAAATGAAAAAATAAACTAAAAGATAACGGTATCATTAATACCACCCCGCAATACATGCTTAACAATAACAGAACATACAAAAGCTTGCAAACTAGTTTATTAATATTTCATACTAAAACACAAACCTGAAGAGTTCAAACAATTTGACAGATTGTATGACTCGCTTAAAGGCCCATTAAAGTGAGACTGTACGATTTTGTCAAATTTTTATTTAAAAAAAAAAATACATTGAAGACGAATTTCATAAAATGCAGCAAGGCAAGTTAGCGCTGGTTAAACCCGATGCCGACACTTTTACTCGTATTTGTTAGGAAACAAAATTGTGTCTTTGTTTTGTATGAACGAATCTTCACTAAAACTAAATTTAGATTCACATTGTACATGCATGCTATACATGCTGGCGAATTAGGCTGGAGGCCATTTTCGATTTCAGATTTAAATATCTTGCTTATTTCGCATTTCTCGACACATGTTCTTCTTAACTTTTATTTTAATTTATATTGAAATATATATATAATATTTTTTAACACGTTTTATATAAATTCATAAAAAAAATGACAAAATCGTACAGTCTCACTTTAATACTCAAAAATCAACGGAAATTTCGTAAAGTATTTCGTAAAATAAAGTTACCGAATAAAAAATCAATGTTCCTTATAGCAATAGCCAAAATTTCAAAGCCAGATGTGTTCTGGTTACATAGATGTTTGTATATACAAACTGCTCGTTTTTAATATTTCGTGTCACAATAAATTCCATTTTAATTTCCCGCACTGATATCTATTCCTACGACATAAGAACACTAAAAGGGCACCATGTTAATGTTCATGTGTCGTATGAATAGATATCGTCGCGGGAAATTAAAATGGAAATTTTTGTTACACGAAAAATTAAAAACAGGATTTTGTATGTACATACATCTATGTTACCAGAATACATCTGGCGTTGACATTTTGGATTTTGCTATAAGGAACACTGACTTTTAATTGTTTAACTTTATTTTACGAAATACTGTACGAAATTTTCGTTGATTTTGAGTAGTTATGGGTCTTTAATAATCCAGACATTAACCAAAGAACTAGATATCTTCAGCCAACCAGTCCAATTAACTAGTGACACCAAATTTAGAAACCTCCAATATGAATATCTCATGCACATTTTATCAAACAATACTTACCCACATAGTTACATGCCATCTCGTTCCGTCAACATTATGCGATTTTTGCTCTATGCAGTCAGAAACGAATAATCACGTATTCTGGGATTGTCATTTCATTCAAAAGTTTTGGATGGATATCAAACACTTTATTTACAACAAGTTAGAAAGGTTAGAAAACATTGACCTAAATTTTGCAATTATATCATTCTGCAATCTGACCATAGCTGACTCCAAAAATGTACACGCTATTAACTCAGAAGTATTATTGGCTAAATACTTATCTTTAAATGTAAACAGGAAAAAGCAAATAGATGCTTTTGTGTCTTTAAAATAAAATAGAATTAAACTCGAGGTTTTAATGGCGACAACACATATTTTATACTCACTGGGCGCTTTTTATGCTCAATTAGTACACATACCTTACATAAACTTTTGAATAAACTTTGAAGCATACGTACACTTACCTTAAAGCAACATACACCTTTTCTTTCCTATTTGTGTTTGTTGTGATTCTTTCCATATATGTATGTGCTTTTGTAATTCTACCACATGTTGGTTAACCTTTAAACATATTTTATTCACACCAACCATAGTCTTCATAGATGCTTTGTACCATAATTATATCGAAAAAATGTGAAACAAATATACTAAATATAATGTATTATATACATTACAACTTCTGCAAAATATATTATGTTTTAAATGAGTTACGATGGACATAATAAATGGAATAACAAAAAAAGATAGAAATATCTGTACCGAGAATATACGACAGTATACTGTCTCCATCAGTAACCTAAATATGATTATTTCACAGAAACCAAATTTTAAATTTATTTGACAACACAATGTGTACACATTTATTATTAAATAAGTTCTTTTGTTAACATACATGTATGGTCTTAGTTCGCGACTTCTTTTTCCAAGTTTTTTTTAATTTTATGTAAATATATAAAACACTATGGATTAGACAACAGTGGCGTATCTACATGCTGAACGTTTATCCGTGGGTCTTAAACTTTTTCTCACATTCGCAAAGTACAATTGCTACTGTGGCGTCGGACCTTACTGCCTTAGTCCCATCATGTAAACCTTTTGGGGGAAACACTGCAATTCACACGCCACGTTTCAACTTTTATTTCGTCTACATAAACAATGCCACCGACGACCACGGTACCTATACTACGTGGCTTTTTAAGATCTGTGTTGGGAGAATATTATCAACAAAGCGCGACCCAGGTAACATTGTTAAGGATGTCTTTTTTTAAAGAGAGACTGTACGATTTTGTCAAATATTTATGAGTTTATATAAAATGTGAAAAAAACTTATAATACATATATTTCAATATAAGTTAAAATAAAAGTTGAGAAGAATATGTGTCAAAAAATGCGAAATAAGCCAGATATTTAAATCTGAAATCGAAAATGGTTGGAAGCTGAATTCGCCAGCATATATATAATGCATGTACAATGTGAATCTAAATTTAGTTTTAGTGCAGATTCGTTTATACGACACAAAGACACAATTTTGTTTCCTAACAAATACGAGTAAAAGTGTCGGCATCGGCTTTAACCAGCGCTTACGTGTCTTTCAGAATTTTATGACATCGTCTTCAATGTGTAATTTTTCTTATCTATTTTGTGTTATTGTAACATATTTTTATCAATATATTACAATTTAACACATATAAAAATCGTACAGTCTCCCTTAACTATTTCACCATTTTTAAGGGGATAAAGCTCATTCGTGAGATTTTTTTTATAGGTATCATGATTTTTTTTATATAAGTATGTTTTTTTAGTTAAGTGCAACCGCGCGTTTGAACGGTAAGAAAAATGTCGGATCAGTGTGGGGACTTGATATTACGAACACGCGGTTGCACTTTACTGAAAACATATACTAAATATAGCTTAAATTAAAAAAAAACTGTAAATTGTAATCCTCAGAAAGAAGGCATCAGTCATTGTCATACGTTTAACATGTGCAGGATGTTTGATTGCCAAATTTAAAAATAATAATGCCAAATTCTAATGCCATTCTTTGTGGTTTATTAATTAATGTGGCGTGTTCTGAGAAAACTGGGCATAAAGCTTGTGCGTAAATTGTCATCCCAGATTATCCTGTGCAGTCCGCACAGGCAAATCAGGGACGACAATTTCCGCTTTTATGGAATTTTTCGTTTAAATGATGTCTCTTCTTAGCGAAAATCCAGTTAAGGCGGAAAGTGTCGTCCCAGATTAGCCTGCGCGGAATGCACAGGCTAATCTGGGATGACACTTTACGCACAAGCATTTTGTCCAGTTTTCTCAGAACACGCCACAAATTATCACAAGAAATCTAGATCACAACTTAGCTACGACAACTACATCGAAAACAAACGCCCTGATATATAACGGATAGTATGCCATTCGGATATTTTCATATGGTATTGCTTCGATCTCCTAAAAGATACGAATGAAAACTCTTGTATGTGATTTAAATATAAACACAACACGTGCAAAGCGAAACACAATATGTAACGACATATCATCTAAATTTTGTTCTGAAACATTATTTAAAAGTTTTGACATCGTTGCTTTTTATGGCAAGGACGGATAATTGTTCGTTTCATTTTACACTATGNACAAGAAATCTAGATCAAAACTAAGCTACGACAACTACATCAAAAACAAACGCCCTGATATATAACGGATAGTATGCCATTCGGATATTTTCATATGGTATTGCTTCGATCTCCTAAAAGATACGAATGAAAACTCTTGTATGTGATTTAAATATAAACACAACACGTGCAAAGCGAAACACAATATGTAACGACATATCATCTAAATTTTGTTCTGAAACATTATTTAAAAGTTTTGACATCGTTGCTTTTTATGGCAAGGACGGATAATTGTTCGTTTCATTTTACACTATGTCAAAGCGACCTCACGAATCCACATGTAAATAATCCCATGTTGTATATTCAATGTGAGGGGAAATTAAAAATATCAATGACCATAAAACCTCGAGTAACGAGTTATTGATTAATGTTCTTTATCTGGAACATGTTGCATTTAAAAACAGACTGGTACATAGAACGCATCTTTATCAACGATTTATATCTGTGTATAGTCTTTGTCCTTAGTTAATTAAAATTTTGAGAGCATTCAAAGACAAATGTCCATTTCACGATGTCAAAGACCACACTTTTTGTTTAAATGTGTATGTTTTGATATAAACGCCGATTTGCAGGTGATCTGATTACAAAAACAAACTACGCACATAACTAAAGAATGAACATGTAAATGAAATCTTATTTAAAAATACACATGTAGTTCTATAAAAATTGTTTTGGCGAAATATGTTAATAACTGAAAGACCACACGGTGTGATTATAAATGGAAACACAAAACGAATTTAATAGTAAAATCATTTTGTTTTCATATGTGGTATATTGTGGCAATGGTCTTGCACACCAAACAGCACTGTGCAATCATGCAATAAACCAGATATACAAGAGTACAGCGACTTATGTAACACAATTCTGAAAAGACAAACGAACATTTATTTCGAGGGTTCTGTTTTCGTGATATTCTAAACTCCAAAAAGCGTGATTCAATAAATAATAATCTTTATTATGTCCCAAACTGTTTATTTATTTTATTGCTAACTTTTGTCTGTGATTTTAATGACCAAATTTTCGATATCCTGAAAACAGTGAATAACATATTTTTTTATTGACCGTTAGTTTGATCATAGTTTGACTAATTGTTGTATATTAATAACAAACATATCATACTGCATAAGAAAATATAACCTTATTTCCAATGTTATTGACACAACTTACACGTGTAACTTGTAACACACATTTTTTGCAAACATCATACATATTATGTATTTCAAAAACCAATTAAACTTATTTATTGAATATTTATATTGTTAAAGCCACTTTTATAGACTTAATATATTTTGATAAATGATGATACATAAAATTGAAAAGCGAATTTATTTGTTAAACAATCAGGGTGAAGATACCCGTAAAAAAGATAATAAAATAGTAGCCTTGAGGTTACTATTTTTATTTAAAGTTTTCTTTGATCAAAGTACGAATTTGTTAAATGTTATTGTTTTGTTTTTTTTTTTAAATTGTAAGGCGTATTTTTAATATTATTTAAAAAGACAATGTCACAGGAAGTGCTGGAATCAATCATTGCTACAGCTCGACCGCGTTCATTAATACTGTTTATCGCCATACATGCTGCCTGTGTGTGTGTTTTTGTTTGTTTATTACAATGAATTCAAATAATCTCGAACACCGTTTGCGCTTTTATGGGCCTTGATATAGAAATCAAACCATCCGTTCCGATGATTTCCATGGCAGAAACAACATCGTGTTTGTGTCAGTTTCCTGGGTCAAGTTGTCTTATTTTATTCAAATATGCACGTAATAATTACACCGAAATTAATAAGGCATTTGTAAATCAAACGCGGATAACGAACAACTACGGCAAATATATATCTAATTAATAACAAAAACAAGCATCAGTAACTTCTTTGTAATTTACTATACAAATTCATTCGAAACAGCGAGAAAGAACATATAAGTAAATAAAAGAAAATTTAAAGTGCCGATCGGGTTGAAATAAATTATATTTTTTAAATAAATAAACTACTGCCAATGTATGTATTACTGTAATCAATTGTCCCCTACCTTATATCATCATGTCTATGCATTATTATTTTCTGCAAAAGTCAAACATATCATATTTGGATTCATTTGTTCAAGGGATCGACATTGTTAGTATGGAGGGAATGACTTTCTGCAATTGGTAAAAACTAAAAGGTTTCTGTTAACCATTAAAACAAAATCTACAAGAAAAGTTCCATTTCAATAGAAACAAAATATCTTTATACAATAATAATAACAATAAATTTATTATTATTGATATTTATTTCACTATTAATCCAAAGTTGATTAAACGAAACAACCACCGAACAGTCTTTTTTAAACTATTTATTATGCTAAATATAAGTATGACAACATTAGCGTCAAACAAAAATAATGTTACTGATTAAAAACAAACTTTGAACTAACTATTCAGATAACGTGTTTTTTTAATTTTTTTGGCGAAAAATATCAACGTACGACTTTCAGAATTCAGCGTACCATCGGTATTCGGCTTTGCCCTGCTGTGACTGCGAGAGTAACCCTTAATTGTCCATTTGTAGTTGATTTAATGCTGACTCAGTAATTTATTTGCCAGACCATTGTCACAATAACGGCATATTAATTATATGGATTGGACTGCTACTTCTGAAACATGAAGTTTACTTTTATTATTGCCATTTGCTGCTACATTAATGTTAAATGTGTGGTCGTTCCTATCAACTTTCATAGAGTCTTCGTTCTTATATTTCAAAAAATTGCTTCGCATTTGTGAAATGTGTGGTCGTTCGCAGAAAATTACAAAGTTTGTCCGCTCACGTATTCAAAAGGTCGACTTACACATTCTAGACAATAATTGTACTCGTTGTGTCTGTCTTATTGTATCCAAATGGACATTTTAAAACGATTTCTCTGTTTGCATGTAACCAATCACTTGAGAATTTACACAGATTTATGTACATACAAATGTGGTTATTTACATCGGTAATTATAAAATTGTCTTTGAATGTTCTCAGTAGGTATTGTACATAAATACACAAACAATAGATCGATATAAAATGAAAATATCGCTGGGCAAGTCCTTTTTTTTAAAATTGTTCAAAGTAGATAACGTCAATAATTACTCCTTGTCTAGATTTTTCTGTACAGCTGTGGTCGTTCGCATATTTGGTCATCTGAGATTTTTGTGTTCCATCAATTTGATATTTCTTGGTGTATTTTTTATAATTGAAGCTGGTAAATATATATTTTTTAAGGGGCGTATCAACATATGCTCAGATTTGAGGAATGTCTTACAATTCCATTAATTCAACTACTAATTGTCTAGAAAAACACGCCCGTATATGTTATATGTGAGCAAGACGAAGAAACGACTTCAATGTCGAATATCTAATTCAGGAAAGTACTGATATTGGGAAAAAAAGATAAAAAAAGGAAAATATTTAATTTTATACACGAAACATTGAACAAAGGGGAGGAACTCAAGTAACACATTCACATTTTGAGCGTTAATGTTTTACTTCCCTGTTGTTACTATGACGATATCCCTCGAAGTTTCTTAAATTGGTTAGAGTATAGAAACATAGTTAAATGATGAATCATTAAACCAATTTAAAACAAATTTCTACATGTTCCATGAAATCTAGACACCTTTTCTTCGAATTATATTGAATATCAATTTTCAAAGTCGAAAATGAATCGCATGACTATTTTCTTCAAGTCACTGAACAAAAGTGCAATTGTTTTTTATTGTTTCTATTTGAATAAATACAAAAAGTTGTTAAATGTTATTTATTACGTATTCTTTGTTTTATTTAGACTATTACTGCTACATATTTCGTTCTTATTATTTATTTAATCCAATCGTGTAAAAATATACTATGACAAATATACTAGTGTATTTTACAGTTTAAGCATTTTTTGCATTCTGACGGTTAGAACACGTGAAACATTATTATATACCAGCAGTCCATAAGTTCAATTACGACACAGAAAATAGAGTTTCGCATTTCAGTCCCCAAACGCCCATTGTAATCTTCTGACTGAACTAGTTTTGTAATTCCAAAAAAAAAATGCAAAAATTATTATAAGCCTTAAACATATTCTTCAGGTACATAGACAAGGAACATCAGTAAAAATGTTTATTAAAATTAAACCATCGAATGTTTACAAGCATATAATGTAAATTTATATTCTTGTAGTAATTATGTACGGAATCGTATACTGACCCCTCTAAAATAATTAATTGCCATTAATTGTCGCAATAGTTATCTTTAATTTTAATGTACACGTAATTTATAACAACTTTATATATTTTTCATTGCTCTAACTTACAAATATTTTGTCTTAAAATATACATACAATTCACATACCATTTGTGAAGTATACAGAAACACGAAATTTCAGTTCTACCGTATAAGCTATATAAAATTAAAATTATTGTCATTTTAGCAAAACTTAATCAATTCTAAATATCATTGAACATCTCTTAACTATGTTATTTTAATTATAAGATTCAATTCTAAATAACTTGAACATCTCTTAACTATTTAATTTTAAGATTAGTTGTTTAACATCATACCAGATATTTGATTTTAAGATAAATTAAAGCCAATAAGTCATTCTTTCCACTAACATCAGGGTACTTAGGTCGACTTAACTTTTTTGGTCATTAACTTTTTTTTTAATGATTCCCAATTTAATATGAATATGCACTGACATGCAGAAATCTTATACATTTCTATTTTAGAAAATATTCCTTATGTAAATTTCGTTAATTTAAAGTAAAATTAGCCAATATGATCGAATGTAGAAAAAAAATGATCGCAACCTTAATTTATTTATTGTATTTTTGTGAATTTAGCAATTATAATCGAAAACTCAACCGGGAAAACATAAAAAGTTTATGGTCGGCACAACATACTAGGAAAGACAGACAGACAGACTAGGGACGGTCGGGTTTGTGGAAACAAAAAACTTTTGATAACGCCATATTGTATGTTTTGTGAATTAAAGAAACATTAATACTCAAAAATCAACGGAAATTTCGTAAAGTATTTCGTAAAATACAGTTACCCAATAAAAAATCAATGTTCCTTATAGCAAAAGCCAAAATTTCAAAACGAGATGTTTTCTGGTAATATGTATGTTTGTAGATATAAAATGCTCTTTTTTTAATTTTTCGTGTCACATTTAATTCCATTTTAATGTCCCGCGATTATATCTATTCATGCGACACATGAACACTAAAATGGTACCATTTTAGTGTCATGGTACCATTTAAGTGTCAATGTGTCGTATGAATAGACAGCAGTGCGGGGTTTTAATATGGAATTAATTGTGACACAAAATATAAAAACAAGCATTTTGTATTTATAAACAATTATTCATAAAATGCAATTGTTTATTTTCATATTGACATTTAACGGCTAGGTTCAAATTATAATAATATTGCAATAAAATTTAATGCAATATTTCAATCATCATAATTTTAAGTATGCGATTAAGTTAAAGTAAATAACTGTGTTCAACGAAATTTTGTAATATTAGTCTTCGCTATTTACATTTTTTTGTTTTATATAGTATGATATTTTTGTAACAAAATGTAAAATTATTATATGAAATCCTTTTTCATGTATGACCTTTTAAATTTAAATACAAAAAGAAACTGGAAATTATTTTATTTCATATTTTTGAAGATGATTTTGGTAAACACATGTAGGTTATACATTGAACTGAATGAGTGAACGACCTTAATATACTATCAACTCATAATATTTGGGAAGGCAGTGGCGTTGTGGTGCTCAGTGTTCAATGTTTGAACCATCAAACTCAAGTAGTGTGTGCAGCTTTTATAACAATAACCTTTGCGCTTGCTTAACGTTGACGTGTATTCCTTTTATCGAACTTGTGGTGAATTTCAACGGTTCAGAACAAATTACAGCTTTCAATGACGACATGTTCAGTATGTTTTTTGTTTCTTTTAGTGTATCATTTATTTTAATAAAGCAAAGACAATAACGCAGAATTTATTATATTACTTCAGTAGCTATTCTCGTTATTGCATGATTGTCCTAGACGAATGGTGCTTAACGAATCGTGGTTCTGTGATTAAAGCCCCTATAACGCTCAAAATAAACGGAAATTTAGTAAAATATTTCGTAAAATAAAGTTAACACACAGACAATCAGTCTTATAGCAATAGCCAAAATGTCAACGCTAGATGTGCTCTGGTAACATAGATTTAACAAGATATAAAATGCTCTATTTTATTTTTGTGTGGCACAATATATTCCATTTTAATTTGCCGCAACGATATCTATTCATACGACACGCGAACACAAAAATTGGACATAAACATGTGTTGAAAATATTGTACCACAAACAAACAAAAAAGAGCATTTTGTATTGTGTAAAAACTATGTTACCAGACTACATAACGTGTGAATGTTTATGTGTTCACTTTATTTAAAAATATGTTACGAAATTTCCGTTGATTTTGAGCGTAAAAAAGGCTTTAATTCTGGGTCACGTGGGTGGTAAGGCTAACCATTAAACCAGTTATTACCCCCAATGCTTTGCATTGTCCGTTCCAACGCGGTGACCTCATCTTTAATAATTTAAGTAAGATTTTTTGTTTGATTAATCTTATCTTTTTATTCTAGTTGGTTTTCTGTTTGCTCGGAGTGAAAGAAAGATACGATGCCAATTGATTTTGAGGTTAATAATGGTCAAGCAAACATGGGGCTTGTAACATGACAACTTGTTCGAACAACATCTAGAGCACGCCTTTACATCGTGTAATAAACATCAGTAGACTAGTAAGTCTTTCGGAAAGGAATACCATATCGTATTTAAAATCAAGAGAAGAAAGGTAAAAGTAAGTAACTATCTAAACGCTTGAACATGCTGCAATGGGTCGTGTCTTACAAACATTGTTAATTTCTCATGAAACAAGCACAACAATACAATGTATTACAATATAGTTAGCTTCCATAATGTAAAAAATAGAATGTAGAATCTATCTATTTATAATTCACAGAGAAGCTGTGACCAGCCAGATAACATCTGCGGCCGATAATGAAAATGACAATAAGGTATCAACCAAATCTTGCTTCGTTCATGCACAATTTAAATCTGTTTCAGTGTTATCCCCATAATCATTAACTTTTATAGATTGCTATATCATCGTGGCTCGTATATAAGACGCAATTACCGTTTCGTGGTTGTAAAACAGAGGTAATCTGTCATAATCTGAAGCGCGTAGGAGGTGCACTTCAATAAAACCACCAATAGCTATGAATATTTGTCCGTTTTGACTTCTCCTACTTATCACTGATTAGATGGTACTTCAAAGTCCCAATTACCTTTTTAATGTTTCGTCTAGGATCATCACCTTCCGATACAATATACGGTGTTGCTTAGGGCGATCCTGTTAAGTAGATCTGAACGGTTCGTCTTGCAACATCACTGAATCCTACGACTATTATTGTTAGGGTATTCAATTTCAAAGTTTGGTTGACACATACATGCGTTCCTATATTAGCGTTTGTTTTGGGTTCGACACAGGCAACACCATAACGCACTCGGATGTTTAACGCCAATGTTAGGTTTGCACCAGCGAGCGCTACCCTACTTTGGCTTTAGTGCGCAACGCACTTTGGTGTTGAAAACTTAAATTGAGTTGTCACCATTGTGTCCATGTTAAACGATGCACATTCTGTATTTGAGTTGAACGCCGATGCTTTGTTCCTAAACCTTGTCGATCAAAGACGAGATGAAGTTTCATCGCGTCACAAAATAGTATAGTAACTGTTATGTTGTTCGGGTTTGTAATCAATCGTTGAGTAGTAATTAAATATTTTATTTTCTTCTATATTTAATTTACACTTTAATGTTTTGGGAATAATTATTGGCCAAATGTGTGGAATGAAACTTCTTTAAACCGGTTTGAACCCGAATGCTTTGCATTGACCGTTCCGAGACGGTGACCCCAATTTTATTCATGGTTGTGTGTTTTTTTGTGTATTTGTTTGTCTTGACAAGTTCATTTGTTAGTTTCACTGTGTGTATATTTGACGCAAGGGAGCTATTGGGGTGAATGTAAAGAAAGATGGCAANACAATTAATGAGATTTCATGTATATAATCTTAAAATAATTCCCCGATATATTTTGACCAATAGCCCATGCTTTAAAATTAAACTAATTCATATTTATTATGCAATTTATCCTTAAAGTACTTTTAAATTGTTAATTATGAAAAACACAGCTATTTCAAGATTTTTTTAATATGTTTTATAATTTTTCACCGATTTATATTTCCTTGTATATTAAGCATGGAAAAACCAAATTATATGTCATTTATACTATTATGCAACTTTTATATCTAATATTCAAACAAAACTATGCAATAGGGTATTATGTTGACACAATATTATTTCAAGTTTAATATACGTCAATTGAACTAGTGTGTGAGTACCTTTACACTATTTATAATGAAAACGAGAGCTATTTCATTTTTATTTGAATATTTGTTTTAGTGTATTTATATTTCCTTTTATTTTATACATGCATATCAAACGACATGTCATTTATAATAGTATGCAACTATAATAGCTACATTAACTTATATTCAAATAAAACGATATTGTATAATTTTGAAAAATAGTATTTCAAGTTAAACATACATCAACTGAAATAGTTCGTGAGTACCTTAACATTGTGAGGTATGAAAACGAGAGCTATTTCAAGTTTATTTTAATATGTTTTTTAGTATTTCATCGATTTATATTTCATTTTTTATTATACATGCATATCAAATGATATTTCATTTATAATAGTATGCAATTATTATATCTAAATTGACTAATTTTCAAACAAAACGAGTACAGTTATTTAGTAGTGTATAATTTTGACACAATATTATTTCGAGTTAAACATACATCATCTGAAATAGTTTGTTATTTTTTCCAGATTGCACTTGTTTCAAATTTATAAACTCTTTATAAATTTAAATTGCAATACAATATATATAGGCATTTTAGTCATACGTTTGTGTGTATTTATTTCTCTGATTAATAAGTTCATATTTACTTTGTGCATTGTTCAAGAACGTACCACACATGTTTTATCGTAAGTAAAAAACTGCAGATATGAATACTATGATATATGCATACGCTTATAAAACAAATCTTTATTAAAACTTCAAACTTATTTTGCTCAAGCGAAAACAAAAAGTCTTGCAGTTTCAACAAAGTTGTATTCGAAAAGCAAGTGGTAATAAACGATTCGGGCAACATTGTTTAACCAAATATACTTTTAATAAATCGCAGCGTGTTTTGTTTAATCGTTTTGTATCTTTCAGATGTAGTTTTCACAAAACATCATCAAAGTCAATGTTACTGTATAACCTCATTTGATAAAGGCCCAGTCCCATATTATATAAGCCTGGATGGACACGGCAGTCCTGTATCGCCCCGGATCCCTCCGAATCAAGAACCGGGACGATCCGACGCCTTTTGGATTTTAAAGTGTTGACGGTCTTCCAAAGACCATCAACCCCGATGACGACACGGCATCTACACGGATCAACCAGGCAGCAACACGCCATCAACACGGCGCCCACGCGGACTGTCCCGGACAGTCACGGCAGAGCTACGGACCTACACGAAAGAGACACGGATAAACACGGACAAACACAGCATCTACACGGACAATCCCGGACCTACACGACAACGACACGGACTAACATGGCATCCATACGGAGCAAACACGATCTGCGTCGGACCGACAATAACTTGTTTAAAAGCTGGTTGATTTGCGGTGATTCCATCATTCTGCAATCAAATCTCGAATGTGCAACCTCGTATACATATCTAAAACGTCAAAAAGCCACCTAAAATGAAGCGTATTGTCAACGTGGGACTTCCAGTTCCCAAAAGATCGTCACGAGCAGCATCCGCTACATATGAAAAACAAAAGCAGCATGGCAAAACAAGCTCGAGGCCCAGATCGAGATTTCCATTACATTTTTAAGAAGATCAACAACTATCAGCACCCCCCACAGACATTGACGCCTAAAGAAAAATGAAGACGTCCCTCGTCCTTTCAGAGAAAAAGGAGGTCATCATGGCCCATTCGCTCAATGAGAACCCTATGGTGAACACGAAAAGAATTGCTGCCTTATTCAACCCTAATTAATTTGTAGTCGGCGTCGAGCAAGGCCATGAGGATTATGGGATGGTAATAGTTGTAGTACAAGGATCTCCCACAACGAGTACAATGTACGGCGACGTGGTTCCCTTCCAATAAAACCACACAGTAATGCAACTGCTTAAGGTCGCCGAACTGCTTGACGATGCTCCCCTACTCATCTTGCGTTTCAGGACAGGTCAAGTGTTCCTCGTCAAATTCTACAATTACGCATCGCAGACCTGAAGGATGAACTTTGAGATGGTGCTGTGTGCGACTTGAAAGCCATACATCAGACAGTGGTAACTTTCCCCGCAATGTTTTTGCAAACTTAATGCCAGCTGTCAGATGCGTCCTGCAGTTTAACTTCTTCGGCTTGATTCTTTGTTCAATAGGTGTCAGGATCTCTTGATATATCTGATAGCCCATGTGCAGGATATTAAAGAAGCCGTTTGCGTCTTTTTGTTGACTCCCCCCATCAGCCGTACGTAATCAACCAGGCCTGGTCGTCTTGCGAGCTTTTGTCTGACCCAGATGGTTCCCTTTTCATTCTATTTACTGATAAAGACAAATATTTGTCACGAATTTTCTATTTTTCTGTCGTAGCTCCGTGTTAGCAATCAGGATAATGTTTTCATCATTAGATTTTTGCAGTAGAAGCTTGCATCTCATCAGCATCAGCTTGTCCTCAGCCGTAATCTTTGTTGCATCGTCTGCGGCACAGGAGACAACCGTACAACGTTCCTTGAATGACAGGGGTCTGAAATGTGTTCCCGGACTGTCAAGGACGCACACGGACAACCAAGGTATACATATGGTTGTCCCCGGATCATATATGGCTGTCTCCGGACCCACACGACAACTACATGG
Organism: Dreissena rostriformis; assembly: GCA_007657795.1. Taxonomy (NCBI): domain Eukaryota; kingdom Metazoa; phylum Mollusca; class Bivalvia; order Myida; family Dreissenidae; genus Dreissena; species Dreissena rostriformis. The sequence goes on from VMBQ01000268.1 coordinate 322,598, forward strand.
ACCATCCCGGATGGTGCTATATATGGTGTACGAATCGTCACGGATCGTCACGGATCAACACGGCAGTTTTGAACCCAAAACTGCCGTGTTGGCGTCCCGGAGCGCCAAGGACATTCCCGGACATCCCATGACACGGCGGCTACACGTTTCACATGCCGGATCATCCCGTGTTGATCCGGCATCTGTATAGGACTGGGGCTAAATGTGCAACACACTACAAAAGTGCGGTGCCGTGAAACATGCGTATGCGTCCGAATCGTTAAAGAGAGACTGTACGAGTTTACGCTTCGGAACTGTTAGGCCCACAATTACAGTACGTTAAATTTTGGCTGGCATTTTGACGTTTTAGCTATGTACACGAACTACGAGGCTACTACTTCGAGAGCTGATTGCGGAATGATTGAATCACCGTATGTGTGTGTGTGTGTGTGTGTGTGTGTGTGTGTGTGCGTGCGTGCATGCGTGCGTGCGTGAGTGCGTGCGTGCGTGTGTGTGTGTGTGTGCATTTCGGAGTTCATAAGGCCATTCTGCGCATGAGGCTGAATTATGTGAGTACCTGGAGTGTTTCCCAGCACTCTTACGTCATTAATTTTCTTCACTCATGAATTTTGGACGAATTAAAAAAAAATACATGCAATGTCCAGCTATTTCTTTCTGAAAGATTTCAATATTAGTGTGGTCTTGTGCTGTTAGCGGAATCCTGAGTATATGGAGAAAAACCAACCTGTCCGATATGGTGACGACATACCAAACTCACATACTGCCGCGTATTATATTATATTATATGATATTATATTATATTACATTATATTACATTACATTACATTAACAAGGTATGATATAACTATCAAAATTCAAAGTATAACTGAAAATTATCATACAAAATACAAAAGTATTATAATTATAATTATTATTATTGTTATTTTTAGGATTATTATAATTATTATTATAATTATTATTATGGCTATGATTATGATTATTATTATTATGATTATTATAATTATTATTATTATTATTATTATTATTATTATTATTATTAATGTTATACTTCAATTTCATTATTTCATTATAACATTCATTATTCATATTAATTAAACGGATTGATTCGCTAGCAATATTATTTTATGCTATAAATTAACTGAATATACTTAATTGTATCTATATAATTATTCGTGGATATAGAATTGTGTTGAATAGTTTAATATAGTCTTAAAACTTTACTGTTTCACTAAAAGCTGTTTTCAATGTCACACTTTTTTGAACTTACAAAAACATATGCACATTCTCACAAAACAAATGTATTCATCACCATAATCATCATTCAACGCGTAACATCTTAAAGCGGGACTGTACGATTTTTACATGTGTTAAATTTTAATATATTNTCAACATTTTCCTGCCAGACCTGATTCCATACTAAAGCATTTAATTGGTATCCCAGACAACTACACAGATGTCTAACTCTAAATCAATGGCGTCCACTGTGAGATGATAGGAAGCACCTACCTTAAAACAATATACCCACACTTCTTTAAAGGAGAACTACAAATGAGGTTATATTTTGCGCATAAATTAAACCTCCAAGAAAGTTAGTGATTCCACGGTAATTTCCAAGACAGTAGGAAGAAAGCCATGTCACAAGACCTGAATCTATACCATACCATAAAAACTATACCATTAAATGGGTATCCCAAAACACAAAACTTATGTCTGCCGCAAAATCAGTGGTAGTCACTGTGAGCTGACAGGAAGCACCTACCTCCTCGTGATTGTTGTTCCCGTGCCAAGTCCACCCTCAACTTGCAGTCAAGCAACATCTACAACATAGCTCATGGTGATGTGAGTTTTTTATTTTATATTAGAGATATAATTGAATTGAAATTTTGCTTGTAGTGTCACTGAAACTACAAGCATTTTTGACAGATTTCAAGAAAACTGCCAGGCTTGGAATCAGACCCATGACCAACATATAGAAAATAAAATCATGATACGTCTCGACACAATAACAAATCCAGCACAAGTTGCATTACATGGATATCGTAGACTAGACAAAGACGTTAATGGTAACATGATATATGCATGGTTTCATGGCATTGAATTAGTGGCAATACACTGCCTTTCTATGCACCTAATTTATATTGAGTATAATATTTGACATGGATAATGGAACTATTTGTAAGTCATTGAAGAATTTATACAGTTTTAACAATAATGCGCATGCCTCATCATTCCTTGCTAGTGCGTCTATGAGAGCTTGCCGTGTCTCAAAATCCACAAATCCATACCCTCGAGGCCTACCATTGTCCTCCATTAGCCGTACACTTACAACCTGAAAACATATGAAAAATAATTCAATATAGGATTAAAAACAAATACTACAAACATTATAATTTGAAAGACGCTGACAAAACGTACTCGTAGTTCCAAATATTATCAGGTTAATTTACTAAGTAAGTAAGTAAGTAAGTTGTGCTGTAACTGAAAACGTATCTTTAACATAATACCAATATATAAACAAAACAGAATCTTTCTGTCACCAAAATGTAGCGAACAAATCTTACTGATTTGCCAAAGAAATCCTGTATATCCTCTTCTGTAGCATCGTATGAAATGTTGCCAATGAAGGCTCTGAAGTAAGTGGGAGCTCGGGGCCGTCTCTCTCTGTTGTCTTTGTACATGTCGGGGCCGTATAGGATGAATCAGTATATGAAAGTGTAACTTATAATATCATAACGTGAATAAGATTAACGCAGTAAAAGTATGAAATGTAGGCCTGCCCATGCAATCTCTAAGATCTCTTAAAAGAGATCATGCAATGCACAGTAAACAAACACAAATATGTTTTATTATTTTATATAAGGTTGGATCATGTCCTGGCAAACAAATATGTACAGGCAAAGAGTTATGAGTGAGTTTCATTTTACCAACTAATCCAAGCAATAATGTGTTAATGTTATTGGTTAACACACCACGAATAGCCTGGCGAAACGAGTGTTTAGTAAACTTACAGTGATCTCATTAGAATTTTTAAACAGGAGTCCTAGGACTCCTTATTTGGAAAAGTAATAGTCCCATTTCGCGAGCGACTAAATGTTCAACTGATAAATAACCGATTTGTTTAAAATTAAAATACAAAACCGAAATCAATATATTTGAAACATTCTTTGTTTTATTTGTGTGTAACCTATATTACAATTATTTGTGTTATAAATTGTGTTTATCTTCAAAACCCAGTGTGGTTATTTCTGTATTAAATACCCATTCCTATCAAACAATCAAACAAACACAATAACACAAGTGGCGAGAAAAGTAAAATGAAAACAAATCATGTAGTAATAAAATCAGTCTACAACTGAGCCATATCATGCCGTTCTTCTTGATTTTCTTCCGAGTGATCTCTTAAGGAAGAGTTATTGTTGAGAATCTGGCATACCTCTGTCTGCAATAACAATTTAGGTGTACGCTAAACATCGATTGGTTGAGATTTTTTAATTATTATTTTTCATTTTAAAGCATATATTGTATACAAACATGTATTTTATTTGCAGACTATGGTTCTAACATAGTGTACAGAAAATATGCCTTATAATTTGTGTTGACCTTGGTTTGTAACATTTCTATCAGTGACAACAGTATGTGTTATGTTATATATAATCAATGATGTTATACGATTTTAAAAAAAATAGTAAAAGGAATATGTAAAATGATAAGCTAACATGTGAAAAGTGTTTAATTGGACAAACTTTATGAAAATTTAATTCGATTCCATTTTTGTTCAAAAATATGCAATGTATCATTACTGAGGGCTATTTCTTTCTCAATCTGAATCTTTAGTTTCAGGCTATGTATAAAACAATTAAAATTTGGTATTTGTTTTCTGTATTTCATGTTAAAGATAAAATATTTCATTAATATCAGGATAAATTCACAATATTATTACCGTCTATTGATTTTAGTGTGTTAGTTCCAAAACTAACATTTAAGAAGGATAGTTTAACGTTTAGTTGTTGGCCAAGAAAGGATGTCAACTGATTCCAGATAGGTTGAATGTATTTGCACTCCCAAAAAAGATGTTCAATAGTTTCGATATTTTCACAGCAGAAATCACATAAGTTAGAGTTGGATAATTTGCATTTAAAAAGATATGTATTGGTCGCGATTATGCGATTTATGTATTTGAGCTGAAAGTTTCTTAGTGTGATGTCGATTGTTGTTTTGTAAGACATAAGAAAAAAATTTATTTCCAGTTTAATGCATGCTCTTGGAATATATTTTGCCATTTTATTTGGGATTTGGATGGTTCGTTTATGATAATAATTCAGACGTGTATAGTATTCGGATAAACAGTAATACAGGGTATTACACTATATTATTGTACAAACTTCCCTNTGCCATTTTATTTGGGATTTGGATGGTTCGTTTATGATAATAATTCAGACGTGTATAGTATTCGGATAAACAGTAATACAGGGTATTACACTATATTATTGTACAAACTTCCCTCTGATCAAGCAACCATTTAACACACAAATGTCTTAATACATTTGTCTTTTTTTTTTGGTAGTAAAAATTTCAAGAAAACAAAAGGTCATGTACAAATCTATTAAAAACTTATTCAGTCAACAGCCCATGTGCACTTATAATTGAATAAATAAACATACCTTAACGAATAACAAGACCATCGGGTTAAAAACCTTTGAAATGCAACTTGAAATCGATTTTTAAGGCATCTTTTTTCTAACAAGTGTTTTATTACTTCCTATACAAACAATAGTTGGGCTAATAGCCTTCATTCTCATAATACTCATGGTACTGGCAAATGAAAAGACTCGGCTCATATATTTGATTACCCTCAGATGGAAAGTTCAGCTTGCGAATATGATAAAGCTGAACATCAGTATTTGAAGAATTTGTATGTTTGCAAGTATTTACTGAAAAATGAAGATCCATTGGTAGGTAACTGAACACGGCAAATGCGTAAATTAAACAAAAAAAATGCCAAAATTTACCTTTAATCCGTATTAATCGGAATAATGCGACATATTTCGCACATTGTTTGGTTAAAGGTCAGTTTCTAAAAATCGTGGTATCGTTACATTATTTTGGTCATGACAAAAAATTATATTAATAACTAACATCTCACATGCGTCTTTTGGAAAACACGTAATTTCCACCTAAACATGCACCTTTCTTATTACGTACGATGAAGACTTCCTGGTGTAACAAAAGATTAATATGAATGATTGTTTTAATCAAGACAATTAGATAAACTTTTCACCTAACTGAAAGACCGAATATGATTACAGATCAAATGAGATCCGACCACATGTATATAGTGTGCTATTTGCAGTAAATCGAATACATATATTGTGCAGTGTGTAGGATAACAATTATATACCGTTTTATGCTGACAGTGATGCTATTAAAGAAAAACACGTTTTGATAAATGAATTGGATTACGAATATATAATTACAAATTGAAGCAAAAGACGAACCATTCCATATGCATCTTTATCATGGTGAAGATAGATATACACAGGAAATAAATATATGAGGAACTACAAATCAAAACTTAGTCCTATA
>VMBQ01000269.1:0-104976 GCA_007657795.1 Dreissena rostriformis
TGCCTGTTGAAAAAAATATGTACGTGAAAATGAAAATGTATCTTTGGAGCATATAGCTATCACCAGAACTATTGAATTTCTAACTAACTTTTCTTCAGTATTTTAATATTTACCCTTTTCCATCAATATAATTTGTACTTGTATCTCAAAAATCGTTCATGTATATGTGCAATACGAAAACATTTATTTTCTGCAAAGACATGACGATATGATTGTATATTGGAGCTAATTGTCTTTGACAGCAAAAGATTTGTGACAAGACCCGTTATCTTCTTAAATGCAATATCTGTCACATACTGATGCGTCACCATCAATGAATCCGAGGCAATTCATGCCGTGTTGTTGTTTAAGTAAATATCGTTATACATAAAGACATGTAAGCGTTTGTTTTATTTCGTATAGCTCGCATATTCTTATGCCACACTAATGCCGTCGTTACCCTTACATCAGTTATCGATGGATTTGAGAACATTGACCGGTCTTGATATCAAATTAGTTAGCTTTAACGTCTTACGTATCCGTCGAAGTAATGGAACATAATCCAAGTAAAATACCTATGAAAGATGATTGGCGCCGCAATGGTGGCTTTAACAGACGGAAAATAATGTGATGACTGATCTACTTAATGTTTACTTGCTCGTTGAGGACTCTTAGTTCACGTAAATTATTAGGATACGTTTGACGTAAATGATTATTATTCTTAACTTGAATAAGATTTAGAAGACTCTGTGAGCATTACTTTAAAAAAATTATATAAACGAGAATATTATAAGGGATTTCTTATAAGGACCAACATGCCTTTATAATTTACATATACGTAACACATTTTGTTACCGACTGATTTTATTTTACGTGGCTTCTTACCTAACGTGTAGTTTGTGTTACATTATTGTTAAATGTATATTGAGAGAGAACGTTATATGAGCGAAAAATAGTAATTCATTGAAAATGTATTACACTGACAAGATCTGTAAAAAGTTATTTGACGATTGTATCTCTCCCGTTTTTTTTTCTGTTGATAAAACCGCATTGGCGATCTCATTGCAAACTTTAAAGATGCTCTCGTTGTTCTTAGAAAACAAATACTGTTACCGTCTTCAAAAAGATCCAGGTTAAATGTCACTTACCAACACGCACAGCAGGTTTGGTGTGTACAGTAACCATTCGAATGCGCCGATATTATAGACCCAGCAGCTATAATGAAAAGATGAACCGTCATGACATTGTGTGTTGTTGGTGGTGTTTTTGTTCCGAATTTATTGTAGCCTTATGTTTTTCATGAATTTATATATTGACTACAATAAATGCACTAACTATGAAATCAATATGTTACTTGGGTAGTAACATTTGTTTGTATATTTGCTTAACTAATTTATTGTCATTTAAGTCCCAAATATAGGGCGTTTGATGAGAGTCTAAAAATGTATAAAAATGTATACAATTTTAAACAAGTTCCTGTTCTCGTTTTCGTCTGGTTTGCTATATAAAATGAAATGTGTGCTTCAAAATGGTGCAATCACAATTTTTTTTCTGTAATATTAACGCAACGAACATTTTCCCAACACATGTTTAAATTACCTAACGTTGTAATCCTCATGGGACACACGAACAATGGCGTAGATAATACTGGGTACCCAGGATATAACTGTAAGCATAAACAGCGTATGTTTCTATGTTGGTGTATTGAATTTGGGAATTCGACACATGCATATTAAAAGCTATTTCGTGATCGATAACACTTAAATAAAATTAAAGTAAAGACGACATGCCCAATTAAGAATCACATAGTGTGATAATAAGATTATCGAGTAATAAAGCAATTAATAAATGTTAAATAATCGAATGTTTGCTACTTTGGAAAATCTACAAATATCTGGTGCATGTTAAAGCGACAACACCTGTAATGAATTAACTGAATAATCTGCCTTCATGATTAAACACCACTAAAGAGACATATAGAATAAGCTGACGTAAGCAATAATGTTCAAACTAAATAACAAATGAGCCATCGAAAATTATTTTAGAAAATCACTTTACACTTACGCCATCCAAAAATGTAATACGGCACCAAGGTGTTTGGAGTAGAGAATACATGTACGGTCAGCCGATGAAGATAGAATCCCTCGCACAACATCCAAAAGAAGTTTGCTGTGCTAACATAGCGTGTCAGGATGTAAAACAACTTGCAGGCGCCCTGAAGTGTAATGGAATCGTGTTCACATTGCTTCGGTTTGTTTACTCATAATTGTGTTAAATTACATGTGTAAAACGTTGTAAAAAGTATGTTTTTTCTTGAAAAGAGCACTTTTTAACATGAGTTTTTGTTTTATGGTTAATAGTTGACCTTGTTATGCACACTGGTCATTTTATATCTATAACCATGTATATTCCTTATCTTTCAGCACACGAAATACATACTAGTCCCTGGCACCTCCAGTGTGCAAAAAAGAGTGAAAGCTGATTTATATATCATTTTTTAGGTAAATGTCTGAAGTGTCAGAAAATTTTGGGTTGACGTGCCGCGTGATGGTACGTTTTTTGTAATCCAAGATGGCGTCCAAGATGGCCGCCAAAAATGATAAAAAATCCAATTATCTGTTTTTCAGTCTGAATTTTCTGAAATTGAATAAGTCTGAAAGTAATAAACAATGGAAAACATGTTTTTTCGCAAAATATGTCACTTTCTGCCTTATTTTTCGACAAAAATGAACAAAATGACAAAAAAAAGTATCAAAAAAAGGCGAAAAGAGGCATAACAATTGAAAGTGAGTGCAAACTTTCTTATAGCTGTATAGTGTACGGGCATTAATATTGTTTTACATTGATGATATTTTCATCTAAAACGGACACGGCGTTGTTGTTTTATTCCCATTAAAAGGTGGGTGGGGTAAATAANTTAGAAAGACTTCCGTCGGAAACCCGCAGAAATCTAGCCCGAGAAAATAAAACCAAAGCGTGGACTCTCAGATTTGAGACAAGCTATTTTTCGCGAGATCGATATTATGGAAGCTGTGGACAGTCATAAAATCCGGGACACACCATGTTCGACAGCAGCCTTTCATTCAAGTGCCCGGATGACCGGAAATCAACAGAAGCGAACCAATGCCAATACGCGAATAACGGTCAGTGAGCGTGAGAGCAAGAAGAGACGAACAGAATGTGTATTTTGCGGAAAACAACATAACGGTTACTGTTATTCTGTAAGTAGCATTCCAAAGAGAGTATTTATTGTGAAGAACAAGAAACTGTGTTTTAATTGTTTAAGTTACAGACATTCAGTGAGAGACTGTCCATCGTCATGGAGATGCAGACATTGTGCACGTAAACACCACACGAGTTTTTGCGAGAATGTACACGCAAAGACGCCGTCCACAGGAAACGGAACAGCCGTAACGAGAAGTCATCAGAATGAAAGTATCGGAAGTGCTTGTAACAATGATACCGGGGCTACAGTGCTTGACACCACTGCAAAATCGGCCCCCTCTAGCGTGCTGCTGAAAACTGCGGTAGCGCAAGTGTATTCACACGGGTTGTGCTTAGACGCTTACATTTTGATGGAACTTGGGCGTCGTTCAAGAGCTCATCCTGGGCAATGATGGACTCTCGCATGCAGCGCACGTGAAAACCGCAAATGTACTGTTGATACGACCATAGTTAAACTATATTCAATGAGACTTAATGTGATGGACACTTAGTAAGAGTGATAATAAACATGATGGACTTTTTAACCGAATATTGTAACTATTTGAGTGCATGAACATTTATTGATATTTTTCCTTGAACATGATAGTGTTGCATTTATTGTCATGATATATTATTGTGTCGGCGGGAGAATGTTAGGATTTTGGCGTGTCGTTGCGGGACGTCGCCGCAAACGTTTACGTTTTATTTGACGTCATATTTATATACTTGTTATTGTTCGTTACTTTTTGAAAGTCAGATAAAGGTACGAACCTACACAGCGCGTAGTTATCTATTACGATCGCACAGCATATTCTCCATAGACAGCCTTAAGTATGTTTTTGAGAGCAATTTATTCCATGAGGGATCATTTGCCCCCTACCCCCCGCAAGTTCATACGTTTATGAAACATCCCAAATTCTGAACAACATTTTCAACTAATTTGTGGCGCATCAATCATGATTTCGGCAGCCTTCCAATACAAGGGTTGGTCAAACGTTACAATGGTATGAAGAATGTGGCAAAGGGAGCAAACTTAGGCTTATGTTGACAGATTGCACACTTTGTCCCCATTGTACATATTAATCAAATTCAAAAATTTGACCGACAACAGCCCATGGTACTGGCGTTTCTGATGCAAGATACGCGTCATTCCCTGCCAATTAAGTGTTGCCTGAAGCTGAAAAATATTGATTCTCTTGTCAAAATCCAGAAATCTCGGAAGGTCCAAACTAATGGATTTGCGGTCCTTAGTATTGTGTCATTGGACACAATGTGAGATTTCAGTGTAACATAATAAACTTAAAATATGTCTAACAATCTTAATGTGTTCTTTGCCCCTCGAAACCTCGGTATAGACACCAAAATAATCAAATTTGAGTTGATATTTACATAGTTTTGATCATTTATAGGTTTTTGCGGCCATCTTGGCGGCCATTTAAGACGCCATGTTGGATTTGTGTGTACTATTGTCATCTTAAACAATGTCTGGTGATCTTAATGTGTTCTTTGCCCCTTGAAACCTATGTGTAGACACCAAATTCGTCAAATTTGAGTGAATAGTTACATAGTTATGATCATTTATAGGTTTTTGTGGCCATCTTGGCGGCCATTTCGGACCCCATTTTGGATTTGGGTGTAATACAATAAATTTATACAATGTCTGATGATCTTTATGTGTTCTTTGCCCCTTGAAACCTATGTATAGCCAACAAAATAATCAAATTTGAGTGGATATTTACATAGTTTTGATCATTTAGGTTTTGGCGGCAATCTTGGCGGCCATTTTGGACGCCATGTTGGATTTGTGTGTACTATTGTAAACTTAAACAATGTCTGATGATCTAAATGTGTTCTTTGCCCCTTGAAACCTATGTATAGACACCAAATTCCTCAAATTTGATCGTATAGTTACATAGTTATGATCATTAATAGGTCTTGGCGGCCATCTTAGCAGCCATCTTGTAAAATCATCTTTCCCAAAGTCCGATTGTGGTAAACTTTTGATATATTTTTAAGAACCTTCTACCCTACCAGGATCAGTTAAAACACCTTTTGTAGCAACTTTTTGGTGGTTTAAAGTATTTTTTTCATATATTGACCCTACTACAGTTATGTTAATTTTTGTTGAATTCTGATTTACCCCACCCACCTTTTAATGGGAATAAAACAACAACACCGTGTCCGTTTTAGATGAAAATAGCATCAATGTAAAGAATATTGATGCCCGTACACTATACAGCTATAAAGTTGAAATAATTTACAAAATTACAATCAACAGAAATGAATGTTTGCACTCATTTCAATTGTTATGCCGTTTTTCGCCTTTTTTTTTATGTTTTTTTTGTCATTTTTAAAATATTTCTCGAAAAATATGGCAGAAAGTGACATATTTTGCGAAAAAAACATGTTTTCCATTGTTTATTCAAGACAAATAAGAATCTACTTCAATTTCAGAAAATTCAGACTGAAAAACAGATAATTGATTTTTTTATCATTTGTGGCGGCCATCTTTGACGCCATCATGGATTACAAAAAAGTACCATCACGCGGCACGTCCACCCAAAATTTTCTGACATTTCAGACATTTTCCTAAAAAATGATATATAAATCAGCTTTCACTCCTTTTTGCACACGGGAGGTTCCCAGGGACTGTACTACTAGGCATCAGAGAGGTTTTAACAAAATGCATCTAATATATCGTATTAATGACGTCTGGATTTTAAATGGCATCACGTTTTCGCCCCGATAACACGTATTGCCTATTATGTTTTAAGATGGAGACAACAGGTACCATGACGTAATTGTTCATATGTACAGTGCTTGTATAGTGCCTATTGTGTCATGTTGTTACAAATTATGGTATATTTTCCTTCTTAGACGGTTTGATTTTGAAACTGTTAAATCTTAAAGTAACAATAAAGGTGACAAATCAAATTATTATGCATATACACTGGTCTAATTTTTACCGGATTTCAGTTACTCTTGCATAAAAAATGATAAAAACACAGCTTAGGTGCAACGTTGTCAAGAATTATGGAAGATATGCCCGTTTCATAATTTGAAGGAATGTTTACATTTTGCAATTTCCGTACATTTTCGCTGTCTCCGATGTTCCTCGGCNCTTGCAAAAATGTATATATATATATATATGTGTGTATGTATATGTATATAATAATTATATATGTGTGTAAATCGAAGTACAGTTTGATGTTTTTAATATTTGTTATTTGCACTCCAATTGAAGAGTTTGTCTGTTACTGTGAGCCTTTGTCATTCTTGTTGGAGGTGTATGTCGAACATAGATGTATTAGCGACCGTGTGTGAATGCTTGCAGGCGGGTGTACATCTTCTTTTTCAACTCGACGCCATTTTTGTTTTGAATGTCTGGCCTTTCACCCTTGACCTGCTCACGTGATACACAATGTCTTGTGCCGACCAATCAAAATTTGTTATCGGAAAACCGGCTCGGAATCGCTCGGCATGATCAAGTAAACAGCGATGTAAACAAACTGATTATTTGTAAACACAATTGACTTTGAGGACACTGTATTTTGAGCTCAACACAATTTGTATTGCTCATTTTTTTATGGTAATGTCCAAAAGAATATATATATCGTTTTTTGATAACCTTTATAAATAAAATATGAACAAAATATTTAAAAATCGGTAAATAATTTCGGATCGTCACCTTTATTGTTACTTTAAAATCTATAGCATGCATGCAATGACTTTATTTAGAAATTTGTATAAACGAACCGCAAATACAAAACTCACAGCGTTGACTGAAAAAGAAAAACTATCATTTGAAGAAAAACATGTTCTTATTAAGACATTACGTCTAAACGTATATGCTTTACTAATGATATATAAAAATGCTTTACTAGTTGAACGTTAATAGATTTGTATTATGCTCTAGTGGGCAGTAATTGCAAGACACTTATAGCACGTTTATATGTATACTGCAATGAGAGGCAGTTCATGCTTAGTCTGGCTAAATACTATCAAATAAATGTAATTCAAAGCTTATACAATACCAGTATATATANGGCGACCACACGACGTCAATGGCAACCTTACAGCGACCCTACCACGTCCCTACTACGACTATTGCGTCTCTACGGCGTCCCTGCAACGTCCTAACATAACACCGTAAGAACGCCGGACTTCGGCGACCACTTTGAACATGTTCAAAGTGGTCGCCGTGGGCTTGCGTCCTGAGCAATTTTCGGCGACCTCATTGCGTCCTCTAACGTCCTTACTGCGTCTCTCCGGCGTCTATGGCGTCCTCACTGCGACCTGGGTCCCTGTACGGACGCAGTAAGGGCGCAAGTCCGGTGTGACGGGGGTATTACACCCCCTGAACTCGGGTAAAGCAACATCGGTGCGAAAAGATCGACAGCGGTTCATAGATTTTAGAAACAACCGACATCCATGTAATGTATAAGTTATTTAAACACATGCACAGTTCTAAAAGAAGCACATTGTTGAACATGTTTTGTCACTGTATCACGTGGCCTCACGTTGTCTTTTTGGAAAGCGATCTTCATATTTGAAAAAAGTTATGATACTATTTCTCATGAGATTCCAACAAAACGTTATCAGCCTGCCATATTGTTTATTGTTTTAGAGCAGTTCTTATTTTCTGCTTGTAAAACATGCGGTTAATTATTCACTGATATTCCAAATTTCGCGTTATTTGTTAACACACAATTATTTGTGAATTATGTACTGGCTACGTTCTCGATGTGGGGACTGAAAACAAGGTCCACTGCGGTTATGCACATATAGTATACATCACATAAGTATGTTCTTCTTTGCGTAAATAAACTACACAGGTCCGTTGATTTGAATAGTGCCCAGTAAAGATGCGCTCGAATTTAATAGTGCCCGCTAGAATGTTGTGCAAGTTTCATAACGCAAATATATTACGGTTACAGTTTCGTTGTACGAAAACTTAATAATTATCAGTTTTACATCTATATTTAATGTTATTTAATGGTAACCCATTGGTTGAATTTATTTATTGTTACATAATGTTCGGTATACTATAAGAAATAGAAATCCTCACTTCGGGCCCTATCGCAGAATAGTAACCAGCCAGGCAGCCCCGAATAGTATATCGACCTCAGCCATCGGCTTCGGTCCATATACTATTCGTGGCTGCCTGGCTGGTCACTATTCTGTCATAGGGCCTTTAGAGTGATATTCAATTTACGAATTCGCTTTATTTGGAATACCTTTTGCATAAATATATATGTGTGTTAGTATGCGTGTCTGACGGATTTCCCGTCAGTATGCAAGTCGCCTGACTGTCTGTCAGACGTATTCTTCATCCACTCTACAACCATTTCATATGTCAAAACAAATATATTATCGGGATTGCTTCTATTGTAATAGTGTACGAATGTGATAGCTTCGACTGTTGTATAAATTTCACAGATTTGGATGGAACTTATCTGCCCTTTCAGTTGTGTCCATACTACTGTTGCTGGTCTGTGAGTCGCACTGACATTAAAGTATGTTGCAACGAAATATGGACGCTGAATATAAACAGTCATCTATGAAATCGTATCCCATCTTTTTCAGTAGTGTACAAATGTGACAGTTTAGACTGTTGCATGAACTACACTGACTTCTATGGCAACTATCACCCCTCTCAGCTGTGTCCACACTTCTGTTGCTGGTCTGTGAGTCTAACGGATTGGAGAGTATGTTGCAGCGAGAAATGGTGGTGGATTGGCATCACAGGGTCGGAGGAAACGCAATGCTTTCGTGTATACTATGAGGAGCACGAGTAGGATATTTTTATACGCATGCTGGAATGAATATATTTTTAACTTAAAGTATGCTATATTTTTACATTCTAAATTTGGAAATGAAGTTTTAAAACGCAAACGTTAATGAAACATGTGTTTTGGATTCGTGTACTATTTGAACAAATTTTACGTAGTACAGATCTATGATATATTAGGTTTCATTTTATGTGCAGAAATCTGAGGAGGCAGATAAGGCACGTGCAAGAAAATAATGAGTATATGTAAGTATAAAGACGATGTACTGTTGTATAAATCTGAATAAAATGTTTGTCTGTCTGTGTTCATACTGAAAACAGAATGGCATCTTGTTGCAAAGATATGGTGTTAAATATGATCAGCAGTTGACAATGAAAACTTGTATGACATAGGCCATATAATTACAAACTGTAATCCGCACTATTTCGTGAACGGACTATACTATTATAAAGCTCGTTTGATCACATTGTATTGTATCGGTATGTAGGAGGAGATAGTGGCCAATGGGGGTTGGGGTGTGGCCGGGTCAGAGATTTTCACTATTTTTGTAGGTTATTTTACATTAACTTCTTCCTGTCTACACCGATTTACTTCAAATTGATACAGAACATCTCTTATGACAATACGGTCAATCTCAACTATGCATGGCCCCATTACCAACCCTGGGGCGCCCCGCCCACATAGACCACGCCCACCCAAACTTTTTTTTTAACATAACTACTTCATTTATTCACCAATTGACTTCGAATTAATACTGAACATCTCTTATGACAACACGGTCTATTTCGACCATCCATGTCCACATTTCCCACCCCAGGGCCCCGCCCACATAGGCCACACCCACCCACAATTGCCTTTTCGTCCGTCCGTGTGTCCTGGCCACTATCTCCGCCTACACTATTAGCACTAGAACCTTGAAACTTTAACACATGGTAGCTATGAGCATATGTGTGACATTGCACTATTTGGAATTTTGATCTGACCCGTGGGTCAAACATGCGGCGTGGTGAAACGCGTCGGCCTGGGCCGCGCAATTTCTAGTTTATGGGTTAATTTATTTTACGAAATATTTTACGAAATATTCGTTGATTTTTGAGTGTTCATGGGGCTTTAAAAGTGTAGTGTTAATTCTTCATGATATTGAGAATGCAGTTTTAAAATATAGCATTTATAAAATGTGTATATGAACTTTGAAATTAAGATATAGTATCTAATATTTAATGTCGTTTTGTGTTTTTTGCAGATGGATAAAGGACATCGCAATCTCAATTATTTTTTTCATACTGGTAGGAGTCTACATACGGGACTGCTTTCGCATTCGACGCTGAGAAAAGATTGGTTCTTTGTGTCCAATACGTGCTAGCATATCAAAAACTAACTTTAACACACTTTACAAAACTAAATTAAGTATTGTGTTTTTGTTTGCACTACATTTTACGATGTCACGATTCTATTTATTATAACATTCTATCTTTATATTCATCGTGCATGTTGGATTGATAACTTATATGATAAGTGATTACATTTGTTATCTTAATGTGTTCTGTGCGGTAGTGTATTTGTTTGAGGTGGTGTAGATGTATATATATTTTCAATATGCGTTATGCTCAATACTCTCAATGCATCATTAAATTATATAATTATACACTATTTGAACAATAAGTTGACGTTTGTGAACTGATATAGTTTTGGAAACTGTTCCTTTTTCAGTTATATTCGAAACTCATGAAAAGTGCTTTTCCCGCTAAATTGCATGAGGTACACATAAAAATAACCTGCTTCCATGGGTGTTGTGTATTCCATTCAAACTCAAGTTACCTCAACTATTTGATCTTATGCGTATACATGTATTTACAGTACATGACAATTGCATTCAAGTGCATTACAGTGAACATGCGTTTTTACCAAGGGACAACTTGAATTCCAAACAAGGTCCATTAATATTTTGACTGGCAGTGTGAATAACGCTTATCGTGAGAACATTTTATATAGAGGATATTTGTTGGATTCGGTGGATTATCGATTTTAATTCACTCGTGATCATAGAAATTAATATTTTCACGAGTGGCGCACGAGTGAATCAAAATCGATAATCCACCGAATCCAACACATTTTCTTTTTATTTCATGCTTTTTTCACAGTTTATATACATTGTTAAAGAGTTTAACTAAAGAATGTCGTTGGGATAATGACGTCATTTCGTCAAAATAATGACGTCATTTCACAGTAAACAGCGAAAATTATCGATAATTTTCACTGATAATTTTCATTGTTTCAAACAGTGAAATTATCAGTTTAAATTCACTGATATTTCTCTATAAACCACCGGAAAGCATTACATAAAAACGAATTACTCTTGTTAATAACTCTAGTACTAACTTCTCTCTTCAGTGCCCAAAATTCTCTTCATTGCCAGTTTTTCGTAGGGATTTGCTTGTTAGGTCTTAAATAGTTGGTTTTATTAATAAGATTCAGACGGGAAAATGAGGTGCTATAAAACTGTTCAGTAAGATATCAACAAAAGGCAATACCAATACATGTATGAAAGCGAACATTACGATTGATGTGCTCAACAACTCCCCTTAAAGCGAGCTTTCTGTCTAAAAAGTGTCATACCTCTAAATTTTAATTTCCGAGATTTTCCTCTGTCAAACGTGTATCATGAAAATAAACAATTTGCAATGACTGCGCAATTTTGATGGCAGGTGTTCTTGTGAAGTGCACTTCCCTTCAATGATTTCTTAAAAACTATTAACTTGGAAGTTGACATGTCTTATTGTTGACATCTCTTAACCTTTTACAGTTTTTTGTGATACGTTCTTGACAAGATATAAAGATAAATATAACAACAGAACAAACGAACTATTAAAATATGGACCAACGAGTTAATACTCTGGTTCAAGGCATTTCCCGTCAGTAAGATCTATCGACCTATAGCGAATCATGTTTATAGCTCGTACAGAGATATGCTCAATCTTAAAATATCCCAATCAGTAAGGGCAATAACTCTCAAAATATGAACCCAAAGGTTTTGTTTCTTGCGCACGGCTTCTCATAAATGAGAGCTATCTACCTATAAAGTTTCAAGTCTATATCTCGTACTCCAGATATGCATTGAAATATTTTGGATATTTAAGCACGAGAGTACTAGCTTAACATGTTATGCGGACAAAGTGACTACGGACTGAATAACCGACCGATAAAGTGACTCCATATATCCCCTCCTGTGGGGGTATGATAAATTCTGAGAACAGTTTGAAAATGATAGTGCAAACATGGTCATACAGTTATAAAACTATAACATATTTTATCTTTTTAACTTCTTTTTTTTTCTAATCCTATTAATATCTACCTATACATAGTGTTCAAATTCTTGTTTTGATTGGTATCTTAAGAAACCATCCTTTCATATTCTTTGTGATTATTGCTTCATCTATCTAAAAGATTTCTTTTTAAAATTGTGTGGTTAACCGGCGAATTTTTATATCGTATCTTTGTTTTAGATTATGTGACCCACTAAATGTAAATACATGACACAATGGGGGTAATGTTTCATTTTGCACATGCGCCCGGGTTTTCCAGGCCGGGTAATACTCTCAAAGTTGGTGATATTTGTTTTTTAATTTATAAACCCAGATAACTTATACAATAAAAAAGTTAGTTTGATTTGAATATACTGATTTAATGATAAATTTTAGAATTTTAAGCAAGTCATATATCGGCTATTTACATTAACACAGAAAATTGTACATAATAATAGTAAAATTTAGAACATATATGCGTATCATGTTGAAAAAGGCTTTTGGATCAGGCATGGGCATCTGCTTGAGTCCTCTTTGGAACTACACAAACCTTTTTCTTGTACCCAAAGTCTAATCTACAAGTCTAGAGTGTTAAGCAGTTCAATCTATGACTGTGTGTTCATGAATGTCCACATGTTGGCGATGTTTGCCTATTGACAATGCAAGCGATCAATACTGGTTAACTGAATTTTCGCCATCCCAGTCTCAATACAAATATAAGTATCGCGTTTAAAATAGAGAAATTAAGATGCAATTATAAAAAGCTAATTATTTAATTTAAAATTTGAAAATCATGCTTAAATAAATGCAATTCACATTTGCTTATTAACTTTTCCTGTGTCCATGCATGTTGTTTCCTTAATCTGAGTGCATATCCCTTATTAGTTCATGCACTATCTCATGTTCTAAATTAACACATGGCCAGTATTATAAAATAATTGATAACATTTAAGTAATGGTCTTATATCAGTATTGTGGTATGGTATGTTATATGACCTTTGTTCGCTACTCACTACAAACACACGACACTGCCATGAGATTTGTCAGTTGAGTGACCACTATTGTAAAATGTAAGAGTATTATCATTGGAACAGTTTAAACGAGCTAAATAAGTTTTAATAAGATTTCCATCACAGTCGGTGTGGAAGATTTTTGAAGCGCTGGGCGCCGAAGGAAGAGTAAGGAAGACTACAATCCACGCCCTGGGCAAGGCAGCTGAACGAGCATCAAGTTGGCGTCAAGTGTTCCGTCATGCTGCAAAGTGCAGAAGGATGTCTGGCACCGAAGGAGAAGAACTCCAAAACCATCAACCAGTTTCTCACTATCTCGTTGTTGAGTGCGGAAGGGAAGACTTTCTTCTCAATCCTAGCTAAGCGATTGACGACATACATGTTGGGGAATGAGTATGTGGATATTTCTGTGCAGAAAGGTGGGATCCCAGGATTCTCAGGGTGTGTTGAGCACACCAGCGCACTCACTCAGCTACTCCATGTAGCTAGAATCGACCACAAAAGCCTCACAGTGGTATGGCTAGACCTTGCCAATGCATACGGCTCAATTCCACACCAGCTTATCGATACAGCTCTTCGACACTACCACATTCCAGACAGTGCAAGAAATCTCATTATGAACTACTTCAACGGTATCAACTTGAGATTCTCTAGCAACACGTTCAATTCAAATTGGTTACAACTGGAGAAGGGGATTGTTACGGGATGTACTATCTCTGTGATACTGTTCGTGATGGGCATGCATATGATCATCAAGGCAGTGAAGAGAGAGTCAAGAGGGCCCAAAACAAACACAGGAATTCGTCTACCATCCAACAGGGGATTTATGGATGACATGACTGTCACCACTGAAACCCACATACAGGCTAGATGGGTTCTGGCGGCTCTTGATGAAACAGCAACGTGGGCAAGAATGAGGTTCAAGCCGGGGAAGCCGAGAAGCTTAGTGGTTAGGAAGGGAAAGGTGACAAGCCAGTTCAAACTGTGTTTCCAGGGAGAAGAGATTCCCTCCCTAAAGAACAAACCGATTAAATGCCTATGGAAATGGTTCGAAACCTCACTGAGAGACACGCATTGCCAGGACATGCTCAAACAGCAGATAGCTGAGGTTTTGCAGGGAATAGACAAGTCGGAACTCCAAGTTCAAAGCATGGGTCTTTCAACACGGTCTCCTGCCAAGAGTGATGTGGCCACTCATGGTCAATGATGTCCCTATCAGCACCGTCGAGAAGCTAGAGCAGATGATCAGCAAGCACCTGAGAAAATGGTTAGGTCTACCGCCATCCTTCACCAATATTGGACTGTATGGCCGATCAACAAAGCTCCAGATGCCAATCAGCTCTCTAGCAGAGGAGTTTAAAGTAGAAAAAGCACGTCTTATGCTTACCCTCAGAGACTCTGAAGATGGGAAAGTCAGCAATGCAGGAATTCAGGCTAGGACAGGGAGAAAGTGGTCAGTGAGCAAGGCTGTAGACTCTGCAGAGATCAGTCTAAAGCACAAGGATGTTGTGGGATCTATCAACGTGAGAAGAGAAGGACTTGGCACCAGACAGACTCAAAGGTCAGAAAAAGCAGAGAAAAGAGAAAGGAGAGACCTGGTGCAGAGAGAAATCAGAAACGTAGAAGAGCAAGCGAGGTCAGCCAGGTCGGTCCAGCTTGGACCCCAAGGTGATTGGACGAAGTGGAGTACACCAGAGAAGAAGCTCACGTGGCAAGAACTGTGGACATATGAACCATTTTAGCTAGGTTTCCTCCTGCGGGCAGTTTACGACATGCTTCCAACCCCCACAAATCTCCAGCGATGGAAGCTGACAGAAGACCCTACATGTTCTTTGTGTGGGAGTATAGGAACGTTGCGGCACATTCTGTTATCGTGTCCAACAGCCCTTGCACAAGGGCGCTACAGGTGGCGCTATGACCAAGTACTGAGAATGTTGGCCGACGCCCTAGAAAGAGAGCGGAAGAAGGACAGACCCCGGAAGAAATAAGGACCCCAATTGATCAGCTTCGTCAAGGAGGGTAAAACAAAGCTCACCGCCACAACCAGTTCCAGATCTTGTATTCTGCAAGATGCAAACGACTGGGAGATGCGTGCAGACCTAAGGAAGAAACTAGTTTTTCCCGAGGAAGTAGCCCATACAACTCTCAGACCCGACATAGTGCTATGGTCAAAGGCGGCGAAGCGGGTGATCCTTGTAGAGCTAACTGTGCCATGGGAGGAGAGGATCGAGGAGGCCTATGAGCTGAAGAAAGCCAAATACCAGGATCTGGCAGATGTATGCAGAGATAGAGGCTGGAAGACATGGATCTTTCCAGTGGAAGTTGGATGCAGAGGATTTCCATCACAGTCGGTGTGGAAGATGTTTGGAGCACTGGGCGCTGAAGGAAGAGTCAGGAAGACTACAATCCACGCCCTGGGCAAGGCAGCTGAACGAGCATCAAGTTGGCTCTGGTTAAGACGCAGCGAACCAAATTGGCAGCCATCGTAGACGAGGTAGTGATTGGCCATCACTACCTGCCCCTCCAGCTCGAGGTTGTACCGAGCATAATGGGGCGAATCAACCTATGACAGGTGGAGCTTGGCTGATGACGTCTACGTTCAGCAGTTTAAACTGTATTATCACATCTTATTAACTGCAACAGTTTCTTTTTTTCTAGCATGAACACTATATCCAACAAATGTTCATGTACCAATTAAGTGTTCGTGTTTCGTATACATAGATATCGTTGCGGGAAATTAAAATGGAATACATTGTGCCGCAATAAAAAAATAAAAAAGAGCATTTTATAACTTGTTAAATCTATGTTACCAGACAATAGTAGGCTCTGATAAGCCTGTGCGGCCTGCACAGGCTTATCGTCGACGTCACTTTACGCACTTGCATTAAACCCCCTTTTCACACAGCAAAGTTCAAACGTATTAGCCAACTTTCAAGAAAATCCGTCAAATGGTTCAAAATATGACGCTGAGCTGGCACTAAAAATGGCGGCTCAAACTATTGACCGTCATGTATGACCTTGACCTTTAGACGGCGTGACAGACGCATGACGTCTAAACATCGTATCAATGACCTTAACATTTTAGCAAAGCCAGTACATAAGATGGATAAAGTAAAATGATATCTTATCAAAGACATGTCTGTACGTCTCTTGTAAGGTATAATTACGCTTCCCAAATGATAATGAGAAGCAGTTACTAACGATCGATTGGTCGTTTTCGGCTCGGGTACAACTTAAAAGTACCCCAGGTACTCTTACGTATACTACAATGAACCCCGGGTACGGAACATACACTAAAACTTACCCGGCAACTATTACCTTTTCCCGAGTTTTATTCCCGCCTAAAATCCGATGTCGAAAAACATTACGAAACAAAATTCTCGTTGTCTCTTTGAACAAAACCTGCCTCAACATGCTATTTTGAGTATAAGTTTCGATAATATAGAGGCTATTTAAAAGAATTTAAACATAAATATGAACATAATTAATTTGCAAATGAGCCGACAACGACCAATTTAGCTCAGTAGCGATAGTAACAGCTTCAACCTTCCATCTGATTTCTTCTTCCACAATTTACAAATCTGGCTGTTTGGTTCAATAATTCCCATCACGTTGAAGAATCCGTTGTTTATATTTGTCCGTTGTTTTTTTTCCTCACCCTCATTTTTATTTGCAAGCCAGATCACATGGGACGTTAAAAACCAGATCATAGATACCTATAATTTACACTCATATCGCAATAGTCAGATTATTCTGTTTAGTATACAATAGTATTCCGATAAGAATAAATAGTGATAATTGTTTTTTGTTTTTTTTCATATTGAAACACGTGTCAAAATGATGTGTTTGGATCGTTTTGTGTTAATGTATATATGAGCCTCGCTCTGTGAAAAGGGGGTTAAATGCATGTGCATAAAGTGTCGTCCCAGATTAAAGCATGTGCGTAAAGTGTCGTCCCAGATTAGCCTGTGCAGTCCACACAGGCTAATCAGGGACGACACTTTCCGCCTAAACTGTTTTTGTGTGTCAAGAACCATCTTCCTTTAAATGAAAAATACAATAAAGGCGGAAAGTGCCGTCCCTGATTAGCCTGTGCGGACTGCATAGGCTAATCTGGGACGACATTTTAAGCACGTGCATTAAACCCTCATTTTACAGAGCGCGGCTCATATGGAAGAAAAACGGCATGTTATCACGTCATATGCTCGAATTATGATTCACACACGATTTCTTACAATCATTCAATAGCTATTGTTTCTGCTCTCAATGGCCAGTCAGTTTTAATTTCTTAGAATAGTT
Source organism: Dreissena rostriformis (assembly GCA_007657795.1). Lineage (NCBI taxonomy): Eukaryota > Metazoa > Mollusca > Bivalvia > Myida > Dreissenidae > Dreissena > Dreissena rostriformis. Next base: position 17,587 of record VMBQ01000269.1, read on the forward strand.
TTATTTTAAGCAGGTTGATGAGTCAATTATTGTTCCATACTCACGACTTCTTTTGGAACCAGTTGTCTTACGTTTGGCAACACCTCAACTATTGTTTAATGAGCTTAAGGCTGTTCTTTGGTTCTTAAATGTTGAGGAATGCGGACATAGATTGTTTTATTTCTGCAAAAACAACAAAAGTCCTTTCTTGAGAAATTTATTTAAAAGAGAAACAAGAGAAAAAATACACCAAAATGGACAGAATATTAAAACATGTTAAAATAAAACTTACTGCACAACACATTCGTGGCCCCATGTACAAACAATTTGCAGTTCAAACTTTACTAATTGCGTGTATAAAATTACAACTAAGAAAAGTAATTTAACAGAAAAAAGACATTTCAAAAGAATCTTAATACACATAACCAAGTTCCTTTGTTAAATATATACACATGGATTAGTAAATACAGCTCCGTGTTTGTTGTATAATAAATCAAAAAGAAGAATGGTATATATGCTTTGGTGAATGTAATGCATGACCATTTGTTTGTATGTTGTTACCGAAATTAGTCCCATATTCTTTCATACATTGTAACTATTGTCTTCTACACTGTCTCCGCGATTGACCACTTTTGATAATACGTGTAAGCGTATTGATATGTGTACCCATGATCTTAAACCGTAAATAATATTAAAACACACCCTAAACTCGACGTAATTAAGAAGTATTGCATATTAAATAACAGTATCAAAATGTTCGATTATACTAAGCCACAACCACAATGATTTGTTTACATTTGAGCCATGTGCGTAAAGTATCGTTACCGATTAGACTGTCCAGTGTCCAGTCCGCAAAGGCTAAACAGGGGGGGGGGGGCACTTTCTACCTAGATTGGATTTTCTTGTAGAAGAGATTCCCTTTAAAAGAAACATACTATAGCAGGGGAAAGTATCATACCTGATAAGCCTGTAAGGACTGCCCTGGGACGATAATTTACGCACAGATATTAAAACTGAACTAATTATATGTTAAAGATGTCGTTAACAAAAAAGCTTTTGCTGTGTCAATGAAGTTCCAACAATAGCCGTATAAAGATCAGGCTTATTTGAGCGAGTCCATTTAAAAGCATACATGGCATACAGAAAATGTTAAGAGAACGACACAAACCGTTAAAAAAATACATCCATCACTATCGACTTTCTAGTATACTGAATATATGTTGTTGAATATATGTGAATCCGAGTAACTTATTATTATACAAATAACAGCTAAAAGGCACTTTTACGTTGTAAGTTTACTTAGAAAATATTTACATGAACTGACCAAAAGACGTTGTACGATCTAGTATAAGGTCACAGTGTTCGATAATTGAGTGCATTGCATGAATGATTTTACATGACAAATACATGTAAAATTATATGTACCTTAATAAATGTTTCTGTCCAAGCATTTTGATATCAAAATATTAAGGGTACTTCAATGAAGAAGTATATTCGTTAAATTACCAATACCGTCCCAATGCAAACTTTTTAAAGATGTTTTACGTTATTTATTTTACGTTATATAAATATAATTGACATGCTTGAAGTGGTCAATGTAACATAGGACAGAATCCATGCGTACATTTTAAACATACAACTAGCAAGAGTGTAAGGCTAAACAACTACATAATACAACTGGCGTTGTTTTAGTTTAACATACAAATTCACAGCACAATTTGGAACTATGTTGTTTGCTATCAATCGAATTGTTATCATTGTTGAATATATGTCCATTTGATCTTAAATTTAAAACACCTCGATAGACTGTTTAAACAAAAATGTATTACTTGAATGACTTGAAACGGTATGGCTTCTAAAATTTAAGTTGTGCACGTAGAAATAACATAATGATGAAATCATTTGGAACATGGTATACAGCACAACATATTCGCTATAATGCTAAAGTTCTCATCTTGAAAAAATAACCTTATAATAGTCATAATTCAGTTGAATACGAAGTTTTTTAAACCATTACAACATATAAGTTGCGGTCAAACTTTTTACAAACACTAATGTAATCGTATTAAATGCAAATGAAAGAGGTATACAAACGGATAAACAAACATATAAGCTAGTGTTTGCTATGGTTTAGTTTACTCGACATGATAATACTACTGTCAATTGTTGTCATTGATATTACGAGTTCCGTCCATCCGCACGTACAAAACAATATTACGTCCCTTTGCATTAACTACGTATTACTTCCCCTGGAGTGTGCCGAGTTACTGATTGTACCCAGCATGCATGGTATTCGTCGATTGCTGCGACATGATCACGCCGGTCTCTGAAATACAATTCAAAGTTAAAAATATAACCTTTATCCTATACAATCATCAAATACAATTACACGGTAACTGCATAAAGGATGCATCATAATTCGAAGTTGTGAAGGCGTAACTATGAAAGTGATTTAGTTTTCATGTTTGTCTTAAGTAATGACTGCTCACGATGTAAAAACAAGATGCTGCGTTAAATAAACGCAGATGCCCTAGGTGGAAGCCTGGTAAATAAATTATTTATTGGAACACAGTAAGGTAAATGTCAAGATCCTAATGTGGTCAGGTGATAGGGTGTGTTGAAAGAAGTCCAAGACAACACCCATGCAAGTATCCATACGCGTATCAATGTGTATAGGAAGCATTATTGATGTTAGATGAAGCGTGCCATTTTGAGTTAGCCTAGTACGGACGAATAAACAGACTGGCCAATGATCTATGCCCCCCTGCATCATTGGATGCACAGATTTAATCGATACAAATGTTCTGTAAAAGTTTGAGAAACAAGAAGTGTGTTTGTAAGAAACACAATGCCCCCCCCCCCCTACTGCGCCGCTTTGATTATTTTTTTTACTTTTGACCTTGATGGATGACCTGGACCTTGACCTTTCACCACTCAAAATGTGCAGCTCCATGAGAATCAGATACACATGCCAAAGATCAAGGTGCTATGATCAATATTGCAAAAGTTATGACCAAACTGTAACCTGATTTAAAGTTTTAAGACAGACACACACAATGACAGACAGACAGAGAGAAAGACAGGCCATAAACAATAAAAAAGGGGCATAAAAATGTGGCCTCTTTAGTGTTTACAAGATTTTTGTCTTATTTTGAATCCATGTGACCCAGCTTGAAAAAAAAAGGCAGACAACCTGGGACAAATATTCTCCCTCCCTAAGTTTCACGAGGGTTGGGCAATAAATATAGCCTCTATAGTGTAAACAGCGTTTACTTTTATTTGACCTAGTAACCTAATTTTTTACCCCAATTTATCTAGTTTTGAACTCGACTGAGATAGCATTTTGACAAGTGTTCTCAATAAAATTCATGAAAAATTGGGCACCTAAATAAAGTTCACAATCTGCTTTTTAAATATGACCACGCGGCGTTGTTGTTATTCCGCGTGGCCCATGTTTAACTCGCCCAATATATAATTAGGACACATGTTGTGACCAGATTTCATAAAGATTGAGCAAGAATTGTAGGCATAAATTTGTTCAAAAGATTTAACTATAGCCATTTATCATTGCATTTGGATACTGGTACTGTGTATTCAATGCATTCACAAGTAACATCTGCAACACGTATCCGGATACCGCAAAGAATCATATTGATATACCATAATTTGCGTTTACATGTCATATTGCAACCAAGCATAGGAGATAACATGCACAGACACACTTTGATGAAGCAAATACACTCTTAAGTAAATATAACTGAATCGCGCTATGAGAAAAGGGGGTTTAATGCATGTGCCTTAAGTGTCGTCCCAGATTAGCCTGTGGGGTCCGCACAGGCTTATCAGGGACGACACTTTCCGACTTAACTGGATTTTCGCTAAGAGGAGACTTCATTGAAACAAACAGTAACATGAAAGCGGAAAGTGGCGTCCCTGATTAGCCTATGCGGAATGCACAGGCTATCTGGAACGACACTTTTCGCTCATGCATTAAACCCCATTTTCACAGAGCGAGACTTATATGCAAACAAGAGATGTGTTTGTCAGAAACACAAAGCCCCCTACTGGGCCGCTTTAATATAAAATTAATATTTATCATTTGGCAGGTTTAGAAAATATCTCCCTTTTAAAAGAGAAATAGCCTATCAATAAACCCGTACATGTAACGCGAATCAATTCTCAAGTTGTCCTAATTCATCGTTTTAATTCGTGGTTAATCGTGGCTAGTCGTGGTGGTCGTCGCGGATTATTCATCTCGAATCCTACTAAACTGTAGGGCAGGCGTGGTTAATCGTATCGTGTACCGTGTACGTAGACAACCAGTTCATAGAGCACTGCAGTCCTGTCATGTATTTCGTAGAACAAGTCACGATTTATCACGATCTAACACCAACGGCCATGAATGCCTTTACGAAAGCTTTTAGACAGAAAGAGATACGAATGCACTAAGAGTTTCCTACAGTTTATTAAAATTGTTACGCTGCTACATTTATCCACAACTGTATTGAACAAGTTTGATTTTAACCCATTTATGCCTAGCGTCTACAAAAAAGGCCTAGACAAACAGCGTAGACCAAGATGAGACGCCGCATATGAGACGCCGCTTTGCTTACAGGAATTTCTGTGAGAAATATTCTAAATATATATACATATATCAGACATCTCTAATATTGGAAATAAATTGATCCAATTTAGAAGGATGGGAGAGTCCACTAGGCATACAGGGTTAAAACTGTCTGAGTAGATGCTGTATTATCAAAGACGTTCTCCTCAAGAATCGCACATGACAATAAAACGTATAGATGTTGAACCAAGACTTTGTTAATCGTGTGCTTTCGTTTAAAAACTCGCAACAGAGTGATCGGGGCTAAAGCTGAAGTTTTACTTTCACATGTGTATCGTAGTCATATTTCAGTCGGTTTAAACAGTAAAGGTTTGCAGAACGTATATACCGTATTATGTAGTACTGTACGCACCTGTCCACATATTTAAAATGGTTATTTTACTAGTGTATGAACCCGTAATTAAGGCAAGTGTTCTAATATTAAGTTACTGCTGATGATACAGTTGAGAGGTATTTAAACAATTCAATGTAAGCCCAACCTTAAAAGAAACGAGAAGAGCTCAATGAACTCTATTGTTGTACTTTGCATAATAACTCTCACAAATGGTTTACAGCCTTTGGCCTGTGTGAGGTGTTTCTTTCAGTTTGCTATTTAAACCAGTCATACACCCCTTTTTATCAACGTCATTGTTGAAATTTACCCATGCACAAATTCTAAAATGTTGGTAGTGAGAGGCATTACAACTGATATTGATCGTGCAATACATCCTTTGTGAACAAAGTGCTATACATCCTTTGTGAACAAAGTCCCGCATGTGAACACAATACAATTGAGCTCACATTGCATCCTGTGCAAAAAAAAATGCACATATGCCACTGTTTATTTAATTTAAACTTAAAAAAAACTTGTAAATGGAATATCGACGTGGGAAAAGATTTATTATACAGCATTGCAACATTTAGTTCTTGGTTCATTGTTCAACGTTTGGCCGTTAAATTTGAAGGATATTTAAACATTAAAATTGAAATAAAACCTCAGAGAAAACAGCAATTATCACTTACCGGTACATCGGTTTACATTCCACAATAAGTCTTAAATTTGATTTATAAACAACCTCCTTATGATTGTTTTTCTTCAGGTTCGCTATTTAAACAATACTTTTTTTAAATATCATAGGCATGTAAACAATGACAAATGCACATAAAGTAACATTTTGGTTGCGATAGCAATCGCAAACTGATATTGATCGCGCAGTAAATCCTTTTTCAACAACGGCCGAACGCAGGTGAACAAAAATGGAACTGAACTAACGTTGCATGTAAATAATGACAAATTGTAAAATGCTGGTGGCGATGGGAAACACAACTGATAATAATCGTGCAGTAAATCGTTTTCGAACAAAGGCGGGGCGCAGATAAACAAAAATACAACTGAACTCACGTGGCACGGCCGAGTGGATGATCACCCCTCTACTGGAGCTGCGGCAGCAGCAGGCGCAGCAACCACAGCAGCAGCAGCAGGTCAGCAGCACGATCAGGCCAAGCAGAACGAGGCCACCAACGATTGGTACCCAGCTGAAATGACAGCAGTAATTTGTTTGGCTTTATATTTTACAGCCTGCGCTTTTGGGGATTGGGAAAAATAGCGCGATAAACCATGAAATTGGGAAAATGAAATATTATTAATATGATTATAAATAACAGTATTCCAATTGCTTATAAGTGCACTGTTAACTGCTTTTTTAAATTTATATTACAAAGTGCTACGGAATTATGGAATTACATCTCTGAATAATAAGCTCAATAAACCAATTTTTGAGTTTATTGGAAAAGTGTGGCATCTTTTTGAGGGAAATTTCGACAGATTTTTGGGAATTAATATTACTTTTTGCCACTGGGATACAGCCTTTAAGAGACTTTACTTATGATCCAAAACACACTGGACAGGAATCAGTAGGTACCCTAGATCACGATTGGTATCAGATATTCAATTTTCAGTCATGGAAGATTTTTCTATATTAACTGAAGGCTGGTGCTCCATTTTACGATAGTTTATATTTTAAAATTATAACCTATCCATAAGAAGACAAAGCTTGAACTGAAACGTTGCCAACAATTATAAGAATGTCTTGATATTTTGTTAAAATGCATGATACTAATATAACGGACAGTATTATCAGTTAAAAACTATGGTATGTGTTTTATTTTAAGAAAAAATATGCATGAAATTTGTCTTTAAATTCTTATATTTGATTCCTATTTCACCATTCATTCTGTGATTCTCCTTAAAATGACCATTTCACCATTCTCAGAAAAGGGGCATAGGTAATACCCATGTGTACATACACGTGTTCCCTAATCCAGGCTCCCGTGCACGAATCCTGGTCCGACGGGGGAACCTGTCGCCAGGAGTCGTCGCAGCAGACCTTGAAGTTGGACAGGTCAAGATTCCAACAGCAGTAGTTCGAGCACAGCTGCGTGGCGTGATACTGTCCGCTAAAATCCGTGTAACTCGAGCAGCACTGGTAACCATGGCAACCGTCCAAGTTAACTGAAAATGAACACAATCACAACAAAACAAAATATGAATAGTATTAATTTATAAAACCGTTCAACCACTCAACAATTGTTGTCCAAGTGCGACGGTTGGTTAATACATCAGATAGTAAATTATGTGGAAGCGTCTTTACAATATATATTAACCAAAAGCGCTCGTCCTAAAGGACGAGTGCAAAAATATGATTCTAAAACATGTATTTTCTGACCAGTAAGACTCTTTTTCATTAAATATCCCTTTCTAAAAGCATATCTATTCCAAAAGTAGAACTCGAATGAACCGGAATGTGATAATTGTAAATTTCATACAGCAGGTGCGCGTTGTTATGCGAGACTTTGTCGAATAAACGGGACATACAAATCCCGACAATAAATCTTGTCATTCACTCCATTCATTCAAGTTAACGCGACTTGCACAAACAATGTTCATTTCGTGCCGATCTCTGTCCCGATAAAAGCGCTCGAAATTTATGCTGCAAAACGTACATCATAGCTTATGTTTTATAATGTCTGTATATCATAGTGATACCGACAATAAATAATTATTGATTTGATTTGATTTGTACAGCGTCACGTTTTTAGCATGGAAAGCGTGGATGTATTGATTTAATTTGGTTACATGTTTCGTAGTTCATTTAAACACAATTTTATATCGCAAATGGCTGTAAATAATACTTGGAAACAAGCATGTTTGATATAAAAAAAGACGTCGAGTTTTGAATTGGTACTCGGTAAGATTTACAGAAAGACGTTTTTTTTTATTTTTAGAAAATCATTTTCACCTTCGCGAAATGTCCTGTTACATTCATTCTAAAGTTAAATTCACACGTTGATTGGTCGTCATTACTAAATATGAACAGTGCTCGATGCTAGCACACCCATAGGCGCTCGATGACAATGACTCAATCATTCGACTATCCATTCGACTATCCGATATGATTTTTTTTATCCCCACACTTTTTGAAAAAAAGGTGGGGATATTGTGGTGATCTCCGCCGTCCGGTTGTCCGTCCGGTTGTCCGTCTGTCCGTCCGTCCGTCCTGGCCACTATCTCCTCCTACACTATTAGCACTAGAACCTTGAAACTTACACACATGGTAGCTATGAGCATATGTGCGACCCTGCACTATTTGGAATTTTGATCTGACCACTGGGTCAAAAGTTATAGGGGTTGGGGTGGGGCCGCGTCAGAAATTATNGTCATCGAGCGCCTATGAGCACACCGCGTCACTTGATCAACGCATGTTCAAGGGCGATTCCCCCATCCCACAATTCACTTTGTTTATGCACTTGCATAAAATGGCATACGTTTGTGTTTTTAAATTTTTTAAACACAATATCGTTAATACTTGTCATATTTTGGGTTTGAAAATCGTCTTTCTTTCGAGGAATAATAGTTGATCTGGTGAATTAATTTTTTATACGTTGAAATGAGACTCCCGAGCCCTTAGCTGTCCATTGAACGCGAATCGTCTGTATTTTCTAAACTAATTGAGACACGTATTGTGTAAATTATCCGCAAACTCTGAACATATACAGTAGATCTACCGATTAACAAGCAATCATCATGTTATTTGTCGCATATATAAATACGCATGCTAATGCAACTTTGTACATAACAACGAATCTATCGCAACTCAAGCATATAATTATGCCACAACTAGTCCAACTTGTTGACGCTCTCAAATATTAATCTACTTTTTATATGGGTAATATTTGGAGCAAAGAATTTAGCCCGTATAAAAAGTATCTCTAAATTCTGGCAACGTCTTATAAATAAGACTAATGCCACAACGCTATTAAATGTATGCATTAAATACAGTAATAGCGCCCCGCATATGTTGAACGATCCATAAAGACTACACGGTGTACAACAATAGCGTGCACGTATCGAGTAATTTGAGTCAGACTCCGTTCGCAATTATGCAGAAATAACATTTAAGATAAAACAGGTTATGCGCACATTTGAACTGGAATAAGATGTGTTGCTAGAGAACTAATCAATTCCACGAATTGTAACCAAAATCTACATTAATTTTAAACACAAGCATTAAATCAATAGTGTATGTACTCACCCAGAATCACAACTAAACACGAGAGAAACAAAGAAAATGCACCCGTGGCTGCCATAACGATTTTTCGTCTTATCGCGTGGTAGGTTTGCAAACACAGCAAGTCAAATTACACGTTTTCTGAAAACAAGAAATATAAATAGACTTCGCGCATCGGCCTTTTCAAGAAGGATAACTTTATGTTACGCCACTAAGTCACCGACAGAGTACTTGCCCATCGTAACACGGATCGTAGCGCTCTGGATAAGCAGACGATTTATTGCATAGAAGTGGTATAGACGTCACCGTATGGGTTTTTGCTATTCATTGGCGGTGGGTAGCAACCAATTCCCAATACGTGAAACCAGGGTGGTTACAGAAACAACCCTGTAAAGAACCAAATATACTTTAAATATATATGTATTACCTTCTCATTCAAATTGCTGATCACATAATGATCTAAAATGTGCCTCTTTGTCACCTCCATGTCGCAACGACACATTTCATTGGTTAAGACATTTAAATATCAGCTATTTGATTGGTAACTATAAAATGAACTCACAACTGATGAATGTGATAATGCACGAGTAATTTGTGAGCATTAGTTAACGTGAACAAATGGGGATATGTACTACTTTCTAATTATAATCCACTAAAATAACTTAAGGTAACTGCTACATGTCAAGTAATACGATGATTATAACTAATTGAAAATGCCGTTACCTTAACAAAGAATCGTAAAATAAAAAGATACACATCTACATGTAAACCTACAATACATTATACAAATGTATGTCCGGTGACACAGACCAACTTGTTGACGCTAACAAATATAAAGCTAAGATCAGACATGGTATAAGGTGTTAATTACACAAATAAGAGAACGTTAAATAATGTGTGGATCCATTTGAAAGTGGAATAGTGTTATTTTCAGTTTTGTTCGAAGTTCTTGAACTGGACTTGAAAGTGAAATGGTCAGCGGAAATTGAAATGTGAAAATATCTAATTTGATAATCAATAAATATAATTTTTGATAAATCTTTAATAATGACTTCGTTACTTATTAACTACATCACAAGTATATATGTGTAATACATTTTTGTTACACTCTATGGTATAAAAATGGTGTATCTGCATAAGCGTTTAACTAATGCTTAAACAATAGTAATATTTCCTGAAACCCGACCGACCCTATTTTTCCCCCTAAAATTTGAAAATACCGCTTAACGTAACGACGATACATACAAGTCGAGTATGTCATTATAGAATTTGCATACCCCCGTGCATAATTATTAATAAGTTACGATTTTTGTCAAAAATCGTTTTAAATTATAGCCTTGGCTAATGCGGCGGTTAAAGTAAAACATGTCATTATGTTTCAGGTTCAAATCGTGCCATTTCATGCAATCGCCTAATGGACATTTTCAAAGATATGTCTTAACTCCATAAAGAACGATGAGCACAAACTAATTACATAAAAAGAACAATTCTGGCCAATATCAACAATAAATGTGTTTTAGAACTTAACAAACAAATAAGCTCGTTATTTTTCGGAGGTTAGCGCACAGTTGCTCGGTGTGAACTGTGCGATATGACTCGATTTAACGGGTAATCCTTATAGGGTTGTTCCCATTTAATTCTAACACTGCACGTGCCAAATTTCATATAAACAAAGAAGAAAATCGTCTATGGGTTATTCTGCAATAATTATGGGCGGAGCTTATACACTGAAAGCACGCGCTTTAACTGAACAAAACATGCCGATACATTTTCCACCAGCGTTATAATCCGGTATTATCGTTGTAGCTGTAACACTCTGGCGTTAATTAAAAGTGTACAATGTAAACATGTAAGTTTACACAAGTTTTTGATGTTCTTATTAAAGCAACGGGAGAAATCACACGTTATTTTCCTTCCAGTTTGGCTGTTATTGAGGACGGAGATCTGATCGGCAGAACAGCCGGAAGTTATTTTTATGATCGGAACTTCACATAAAATAGAACACTAGAAAAATAAGATGCCTTGTATAAATATTTAGAAAAAAAACTGTGTAAGAATCGAAATAATTCGTGTACGTTATAGTTTGTTGTCGAATAACCCACAGCCGGAAGTTAAGATGCGTGGTTTCAAATCACTCTAGCTTTGCACTCGTGATTTGATCCCTACGCATCTTAACTTCCGGCCGTGGGTTATTCGTTAACAAACTATAACGTACACGAATTTTTTCTTAATTAACATGGGTAAATTATGTTACACGATGTGCCTTATCGGGAAAGTACGAAATCCGGATAGGGCCATCTATAATCTCGGCTTTCTTTCATCAAGGGCGACACACGACACACGAAGCGATACACGATATTTTGCGCGACACACGATATTTTGCGCGATACACGAAACGACGCGCGAGAATGCACCACAAAATATCGCCCGTGTGTAGGTAGCCCAAAAGGCGATATATCGTGGTAAATATCGCGTGTCGCTTCGTGTATCGCGCAAAATAATGTGTGTCGCTTTGAGTATCGCACAAAACGAAACACGAAGCGACACACGATTTTTTGCTCGACACACGAAGCGATACACGATGTTTGGTTATTCATATATTGCCCATATTATCCGAATCTCGTGTATCGCAGTCTAATTTCAGACCGCGACACACGACACACGAAGCGATCGTCGCTATTTTACGCGATACACGAAGCGACACGCGATATGTGTACTGTTCAAATACGCTTAAATAATATCGCCTGTCGACTCTCGATTTTTGTTTAAATCAGGGGAGACAAAAAGGGGATAATTTCAGAATAAGAAAATCCAGAAAGAAAATAATCTTTTATAAGTGTGTCGAGGGGAGCCATATTGATACTAAATGGTTAAATAAATCACCGTTTAAAAAACGCGAGAGTCGACAGGCGATATTATTACAGCGATATTTGAACAGTCGTTTCGTGTGTCGCGCAAAATATCGTGTGTCGCTTCGTGTTTCGTGTGTCGCCCTTTGAACGCGAGATATTTTGCGCGATACTCAAAGCGACACATGATATTTTGCGCGATACACGAAGCGACACACGACATTTTGCGCGATACACGAAGCGACACGCGATACATACCACGATATATCGCCTTTTGGGCTACCTACACAAGGGCGATATTTCGTGGTACATTCTCGCGCATCGCTTCGTGTATCGCGCAAAATATCGTATGTCGAACAAAATAACGTGCATCGCTTCATGTGTCGTGTGTCGCCCTTGATGAAAGAAGGGCGAGATTATAGATGGCACTATCCGGATTCCGTAGGAAAGTGTTTTTTATTGATGAAAACGACCAATCGACAAGTAAATTTAAATTCAGATTGAATGCAACGTTTGATGAATTTAAGTGACTTTTTTGTTTACAGATTAACAAACTCATTGTTTTGACACATACATGTTGTATTATATCCGAGTTGTAGCGTGGCATCATTTTATTCGCGCTATATATTATGTTACAGCCAGTAAGTGTTTAACGCAATAATTAGTGTGTCTTTTTATTTATATGTGTGATTAAACAAACGTTTACGCACTTTCTGTTATTTATTATTTAAATTATATTTGAAATGGCCTATTCATTCTTATATGTTGACATTTTTCACTGCTATTACTACCCATACCGTTCAATATCATGCCATCCGTATTTGTACAGTTCAAGGACACGAAATAACTTTTCATCGTAAAATTATTTACAGCTTATTGATAGGTTGTTAATTCTTACATTCATCATGATTACATGAAATTGACAACTGTTTCTAGAATATTTATCTTCATTGGCTGGTGTGTCGGGGCTGGTGTGTCGGGTTGGTGTGTCTGGCTGGTGTGTTGGGGCTGGTGTGTCGGGACTTGTGTGTCGGGACTGGTGTGTCGGCTGGTGTGTCGGCTGGTGTGTCGGCTGGTGTNGTGTCGGGGCTGGTGTGTCGGGGCTGGTGTGTCGGGGCTGGTGTGTCGGGGCTGGTGTGTCGGGGCTGGTGTGTCGGGGCTGGTGTGTCGGGGCTGGTGTGTCGGGGCTGGTGTGTCGGGGCTGGTGTGTCGGGGCTGGTGTGTCGGGGCTGGTGTGTCGGGGCTGGTGTGTCGGGGCTGGTGTGTCGGGGCTGGTGTGTCGGGGCTGGTGTGTCGGGGCTGGTGTGTCGGGGCTGGTGTGTCGGGGCTGGTGTGTCGGGGCTGGTGTGTCGGGGCTGGTGTGTCGGGGCTGGTGTGTCGGGGCTGGTGTGTCGGGGCTGGTGTGTCGGGGCTGGTGTGTCGGGGCTGGTGTGTCGGGGCTGGTGTGTCGGGGCTGGTGTGTCGGGGCTGGTGTGTCGGGGCTGGTGTGTCGGGGCTGGTGTGTCGGGGCTGGTGTGTCGGGGCTGGTGTGTCGGGGCTGGTGTGTCGGGGCTGGTGTGTCGGGGCTGGTGTGTCGGGGCTGGTGTGTCGGGGCTGGTGTGTCGGGGCTGGTGTGTCGGGGCTGGTGTGTCGGGGCTGGTGTGTCGGGGCTGGTGTGTCGGGGCTGGTGTGTCGGGGCTGGTGTGTCGGGGCTGGTGTGTCGGGGCTGGTGTGTCGGGGCTGGTGTGTCGGGGCTGGTGTGTCGGGGCTGGTGTGTCGGGGCTGGTGTGTCGGGGCTGGTGTGTCGGGGCTGGTGTGTCGGGGCTGGTGTGTCGGGGCTGGTGTGTCGGGGCTGGTGTGTCGGGGCTGGTGTGTCGGGGCTGGTGTGTCGGGGCTGGTGTGTCGGGGCTGGTGTGTCGGGGCTGGTGTGTCGGGGCTGGTGTGTCGGGGCTGGTGTGTCGGGGCTGGTGTGTCGGGGCTGGTGTGTCGGGGCTGGTGTGTCGGGGCTGGTGTGTCGGGGCTGGTGTGTCGGGGCTGGTGTGTCGGGGCTGGTGTGTCGGGGCTGGTGTGTCGGGGCTGGTGTGTCGGGGCTGGTGTGTCGGGGCTGGTGTGTCGGGGCTGGTGTGTCGGGGCTGGTGTGTCGGGGCTGGTGTGTCGGGGCTGGTGTGTCGGGGCTGGTGTGTCGGGGCTGGTGTGTCGGGGCTGGTGTGTCGGGGCTGGTGTGTCGGGGCTGGTGTGTCGGGGCTGGTGTGTCGGGGCTGGTGTGTCGGGGCTGGTGTGTCGGGGCTGGTGTGTCGGGGCTGGTGTGTCGGGGCTGGTGTGTCGGGGCTGGTGTGTCGGGGCTGGTGTGTCGGGGCTGGTGTGTCGGGGCTGGTGTGTCGGGGCTGGTGTGTCGGGGCTGGTGTGTCGGGGCTGGTGTGTCGGGGCTGGTGTGTCGGGGCTGGTGTGTCGGGGCTGGTGTGTCGGGGCTGGTGTGTCGGGGCTGGTGTGTCGGGGCTGGTGTGTCGGGGCTGGTGTGTCGGGGCTGGTGTGTCGGGGCTGGTGTGTCGGGGCTGGTGTGTCGGGGCTGGTGTGTCGGGGCTGGTGTGTCGGGGCTGGTGTGTCGGGGCTGGTGTGTCGGGGCTGGTGTGTCGGGGCTGGTGTGTCGGGGCTGGTGTGTCGGGGCTGGTGTGTCGGGGCTGGTGTGTCGGGGCTGGTGTGTCGGGGCTGGTGTGTCGGGGCTGGTGTGTCGGGGCTGGTGTGTCGGGGCTGGTGTGTCGGGGCTGGTGTGTCGGGGCTGGTGTGTCGGGGCTGGTGTGTCGGGGCTGGTGTGTCGGGGCTGGTGTGTCGGGGCTGGTGTGTCGGGGCTGGTGTGTCGGGGCTGGTGTGTCGGGGCTGGTGTGTCGGGGCTGGTGTGTCGGGGCTGGTGTGTCGGGGTTAGTGTTATGGAAGGTGTGTCGGCTGGTGTGTCGGCTGATGTGTAGTTGCCCTCTTTTCATTAACTTATTTAATTATTTCACTTATCACTCAACACTAGATTTTTGACTGACTATTTTTCGTTCACCAATTAAAGGGACTGTACTTTATATTGTTTAAAATATCACGACTGGTATATTTCATTACTTGAAAAAAAGGTCATATTTTCAGTATATTCGGTAATAAAATTTCGCGATGTGAAATCGAAAGTACATCGCAAAAATAGGTGGCATAACGATATACACACTATAAATAACGCAAGAAGATTGATCATTTTTTATATAAAATATATAAACAATGCACTACGTATCCACAATTTGCATTCCTGTGTTTACCACGTGACGATGATGATCAATATACTTTCGTTATTTATAGTCAACTGGTAGTAACCTGGTACCTGTACCCAGTAAAATGTATTACCGAATATACTGAAAATATGAAAACTTAACAACTTTGTTCAAGTGATGGAATATACCAGTCGTGATATTTTAATCAATATAAACGAATAGTTGTAAAAAATACGGTATTTTAGAACTTTCCTTGTATCGTCATTTGTGGTTGACAGTCACTCATCGGACGGCGGACGGCTCTGACGTGTCCAGTCTTCCCATTGCCTGCAGATCGGACACATCGGCCGGCGACCGGATTATTTGTGACTGAGGCATTTTAGTGACACATTATTGACTCCCGTAACCGGCACGACATGTAGCCTCGGGCGGGCGACAGCTTTAATTGGCAGTATGTCTTGTGATATAAATGAGTTTCTTATGCTTCATTGTGTCATTAAAATGAATGTTGTAGACTATGGATAATCTTCACTAAAAATGCAAACAGTTATACGATTTCACGATAAGTTAACCTGTTGAATCTCTAAGCATTACACTATTTTACTGTGCTCTTCTCTGGATAGAGCATCTCCCCTCATGTTCTCTAATCTCGGAACAACACTGATTATTTTTTATAAATAATTTATGGAAAAACAAACATTTACATGATTTAAAAATGTTGTTCGATTACGATGTTGTCATTTTCCAATATAAAACGTTAAGGTCTTTCGAAATTGATAAGAGCTTCTGTCCGAGTACAGTTTTACAGCGCAATCTTTAAATCCAAACACATGACAAAAAGATATGATATGATAGCCCTTAATTTCATGTTTTCCTAATCGCCACACCGCAGTTACTTTCACATTCTCTTACTTTCTTCTACTTAAAAGAACTACAACTACACGTATATATATTTATTTATTTTTACATTTATTCATTTGTTTGTTAAAACACACATATAGCAAGAGACTATGTTACAAAAGCATGTGAATATTCACATTTACATATGGACACTCTTCGATCAGAAACAAATATACACAACACACCACAACATAATAGGCACGAATGGTCGATATTTTGTTGTTTTGCCAGAAAAAGCATGTTCATTTGACCTCAAGATTCTTTTGCGATAAATTTAAAATGTAAACAAATTGTAAAAAATGTGTAGTATGCATATCTTGTGAGATATCCTTTAGCGTGCCCTGTGTCGAAAACCATTAAGTTATTGTCATTGACGCTGTTGTTTTACATTAACACTGTATGTTTAACACTCATCTTATTTCGCACATGCACACAAAAAGAGCATGGGTTGGTATTTGTATTAATAATAGCGGCTTTTTGCATACATAAGCTTTAAAGATTGCATGTTTTCCCATTCTGTAAAGGTTGTCTCCGTGGCGTTTTGTGTTGAATGGCGTCTTGGTTGAGGAACACTGTAGTTATAAGTTAGTCGTAAACCACGTGAGTCTGTAAAAAAACGTGACTATAAAAAACCATTTCAATTACAACTGTATTTACCGTGAAATAACTCTGAAAGATTAATTTAATTACAGTTAGAGTGCAATTTCGTAAAGTTTAATGATACTGATTCCAAGATAGTGCTACCAATCTAAAGTTGTTATGCACTTCTAAAGAAATGACAACACCAATGATAACTCATCTGTTGCAATTGTTAACTAGCGATGATACAACGTAACCTATCTTGAACGATACAAACTGCAGTAAATTTGCCCTTATGCTTTGGTGTTTTTGTTGAAACTTACTATAGTATGGACGGTGGCATTTTTTGCAGCAGCACCAGTAAATACATGCCGCAACGATTGCCAAGGGGATCAGGGTTGCCACTATTGGTACATACCTGCAACAAAGGGTACGAACGTAAACATTTTAAGTGTTTACATCGTTTTACTTGATTCATCAATTCGATCATATAAATACACGCTTAACACTTGTGTGATCTTAAACTGGGTTCATCGCTTTTTATCGAAAACGCATTTAAAACAATAAATTGAATTAGTTCTTAATATATACCGTTTGAATTTATTTATGTATTAACCAAGTATAGTGATCTTAAAGCTACAATTATAGTTTTCTTATAAAAGTCCTCACATATCTTACAATTCCATTGACACGATTTATGTTAAACGATACAAAATATGTTTGATATATCTTACACGTGGTCTTCAACCCATGTACTGCAAGACCCCTCGGTCATTTACATATTGCACACTTGTCGCAATCGGTCATAGCAGCAGACCTTGTAGTTGCAGCGGATCAGATCTTCGCAGCAGTATGCACTGCACGACTCCGGCGAATGATATACACCATAGCTGTCCGTGTAACTCGTGCAGCATTAGGAACCATTGCACTCATCAACTGTGAGTCAAACACAGGTTTAATGCGAATGCTAGATTCTTGAGATGCAACACATTGTGAAACATATGTATATTAATTATTATTTGTCTGCAACAATGCGATTGCTGATTTGTATAAGATCGATTATGGATAAATGAAAATGCGATATTCATTTAGATTTACATAAATGGTATGGGATGCGAGGTAAACTATAATACATGATACACAATTTGTTTATTTAATTGTTTTGTGAAACAAACGCGAATCGCAAACAGATTCATACAGAATCAAGAATTTTAAATTGCTTATAACTGTATGTTCGAGAATACTCATACATGAATTTTATTTAATATTTTTTGAAAAATAAAAAATAATTCATGATAATTATTTACTTACCACCCATCGCAAGCAAGAGAACAACTATTGCTGGTAAAACCTTCATCGTGACATGGCGTCTCTTTTTTCTGTTTTATTGATAGCTTAGTAAAAGCGGGTTATATTTTGTCCAAACTGAGTTTATTTATACACTGAGTCCAGTCTACTAAGTCAAACAAAATGTTATTTATTTATTAATCAACCATCGATATAGCGCTTTGACAATATGGTGGCATTCAACCAAACATTAACAAGATTGCTGATGCCGTTAATCTTCAATAATATCTATAAATAAACACGTAGAAGTTTTTAAAGAGCAATCCCTCAAAATGCTTATATCAGTAAAATTTCTTTCTTATACAAAACTATATGTATTTAAATTTTATTTTATTTTAAGCACTTTTTCGCTTAAATCATTATTCTTAGATTTTCAAAATACACCTCAATTATTACAGCAAAACAATAAGAAATCACTATCAATTTAACCGTCAAGCTGGCCGTGATTATAGCAGTGCGTTTTTCTATACTGATTTTTGGTCACTAACTTAAGTAATGTTCAGAGAATGCTGTCTCCGCGCCACATGACCAAATACACAACTTAGATATGACCAATCAAAGAGAAATATTTGTCTACAAGTCATGTTACTTCCGTTTATACCTATAGAAGAGTTTATTTGCTTCCAAGAAGATCTTAATCTTTCGTAGAAGCCCTTTGTTTTTCGATCAGTTATTAAAATTCAATTATTCATTAAAAAGTTGGTTTTGAATACAGGATCTAAGGTGCTCGGTTACAGTAGGGGGTGGAATGGCGTAATCTGCGATCTTTTTAGATCGTATTAACCTATTTACAAATTATCAGATGAAACAAAGTTCTTTCGTTCTTTAAAATCAATGTTACAATAATATAAATCTCGCAAGATAAATGTGTTTGTATTTGTTCGTCTTCATAAAACACAAAAACAAAAGACACGTCATTAATAATTGATTTATTAGTAACACTCGACGAGGGTTTTTTGTTCTCATTCATAATAATGATGTCTTTCTATATCCAATTAAGTGGCACGGTTGACTATCAATGGAATTTAACAATTGAAACGGTTCTGGCCCAGTTTGCTCCCATGTGGTTTCGTAATAAAACTCATGATTGAGAATGCCCCTTTACTGGCCGAAATCACAGACTGCTTATATAATTATATAAAAAGCAGATTTAATAAATGCATGTTCGACCATGTTTGAAATGTGGTACTTTAAAACAAAATCATGAGTGACTTAAAGGCTTTAAAGTGCACAAGTCTTTAAAAATCGTGCGAATATTCGATTGAATGAAAATGCAAATTTACAAATACCGACGCAAACCCTAAATATTATATTTTAATCATTAAATATTCCTTAAGGGTTTCGATGCAAATTTGAAAAGCTCGCGATATCTCTGAGTGTCTTAGCGACGATCTATTGCGAGCATGATTGTAACGCTGATGCAACCATATGAATCCTTCGGTGCCGGATCGGAGTTGCAAATCGAAAACTTCGACATACAATTTTGAAAGTTCGAAAATTTTGACGCCGAATTTTAAGCTCGGACGTTTTCGGGTGGTTCTCATCTCGTTCGGCAAATCAAAGGCAACAATTCGGAACATTCTTTGAATCTATCGATATTAACTAGGAATCTTTGGAAAGCCTTCTGCAAGGCTTCTTATTGTTTCATCCAGCATGAGCGGACCAGAACTCTTCTGCTCGTCATCTTTGTTCAAATTTCTGCTGTCATTTCAACTCCCACAAGATCCGCTTGAGGGTGGACAAACTGCAAAAAGCTTTTTAAAGATGCCGAGACACTTGAGACGAGTTCCAGATCACTCTCAACGCTTGCCGAGTTTTCCAAAAATCCCGAAATCATCCCGAATGAAACATTCGACAACTAAATTGTTATACTTTCAAATTGTTGATACCGAAATTTTGTTCGATTCCGATCAGGCAACGATTGTTCACAAAAGTTGCATAAAATGGTCGTCGCGAAGAGACATCGAATTATTTAGTTTCTGCTAAAGTCGCTTTGTCTGACTTTCGGAAAACAATTGAGAGCCTAGTGGACAGTAGGTTTCAAGGCTTTTCTTAGTAAAGAATGTAAGCCTATGTGTAGTTAAATAATCATTATAACGTCGTTTAGAACTTTTGTTATATTTAACTGAAGTATTTGATTACTACATTTTTTATAAGAGGAAAAGCAAAGAGCACTTTAATATTTACATCAGGCTACAGATGCGATCCGCTTTCTCCAACCGGACCTATAGGCGCTTTGACTTGTTTATATACTTAAGTAACATCTATTATACTTTTTGTGCAAGTTAGCGAGCGAAGTGAGCGAACAACAAAATCTGGATTGAAATCTATTATTTCAATGAATTATGATCATATATGTATTGCCAAAACATTTAATAGAGAGCTAATCCGATTATTGTTTTTTGGTTGTAGTCTAAAGCAGGTTAAGACCTATATAAATATCGAGCTTTTTTTCGCAACTATTAAAAACGAGTACAGATTTTGGAACCTGAATCTCGTATAAAGGTTTAAGCAGATACAAAAGTTTCACGGTTAATTCGACATCAATACATGTAGTGGGAGGGCCTTTATATTTGCCAGCGCCCGATCGTGTATAGTTTAAGGCTGGGTTCTCCAATTAAACAACTATTAAGTATCATATTGTATTATGTACACAAGTATATTGTAAAGCATATAATAATTATTGGTCCGTTTCGGCCCTACCCTGATAAACTTAAGAAAAACCATTGACTATGTTTTTCTATTGATATTTTTTTTTCCGTTATATTGTGTAAATACCAAGATCGCCTGCATATCGCATCATATAGAAGTTTATAAATCATGAAATAGGTACTTTATATCTATGTAAAAGCATGCATTAAAGTATTTACCCTTTTGTTGGTTTGATTTTAATTCAAGTATGTAGAAATGTATATGTTCAACCTTTTTTCATGATATACATAAACTCAAGGTCGAATATATAATACGATATATCATATTTTATTTAAAGTGTATACACATTAATTGTTCGGACTCGGATTTGTATGTGCAACGGTCATTACTTAAATATTCATATATCAATCTTTCAAATTATACAATGAAACCCAGATAACGTTTGTTAGAAAGTGTCGAAATTTACACCCTATCCGCCATTGTGATTTAATAAATCATACAGAATGCGTTGGTTTCTATACTAACACAAAACCATACTGCAGAACATTGCTTTTAGGTTTTAAGGACCGTATGGTATGTCTTTTTTACTTCTGCTTGCGCAATATCTTCCCTAGGAAATGTCTCTTTTGTTTACAACGTTAAAAACTTCAAGTCCAGATTAACCATTGAATTATCTTCATGACACTGTATACTGCAGTAATTAATCAGCTGTTGATTTCCTTTCTAATAACTAAAAACAGGATATTACCGTACAACATTTATATAATACTATTGTGTTCAGAATTCGACAGCAGGGTATAATACTTCAAATATGTTCCACTATGTTACTATGTATTTAATTGCTCTTTAGATAAAAGTGTGTTTGTAATATTCATTATACATACGGTGACATTGTGTTTTTGTGTTGATGTGCTTTTATCTCTTAGTATATATATATTGGCATAAAAATTAGTAAAACAAACACTTCATAATAATTTTCTTTTACCATTAACAGGTTTTAAACTCAGCGTTTGCGTATCTTCATGTGCATCCGATAACTTACCGTAAAAAAATACGCGTTCTAGTATACTAAATTTGACCAGAAAAAAAAACACAATAGAAAATGCATACAACATAAAAATGGGAAGACACTTTACCAAAGTGCAACAGTACGATGATCATGAAGAGATCTAAGGGAATTGGTGGTAAGTTCTCTCCCCTACTCTTTCGTAATACATGCAGTGAAACAGGGTAGGTCACTGAACATACACGTTATCTATTTTCAGTACTTAAGACACAGGCTTTCGCGCAGTCCAAAAACTGTCATTGAATTAATACAATTTTATGTAATCAATTGCGTTATAGTGTCAGTTCCCAAAAAAGTAAGCACATCGCATTTCTTATTTGGGAATTATTAAAATAAGGTCAAAGCGCAGCGGTTGCCTACCTTTGATAGTGAATAATACTTTCCTCTTCTTTATTTTATGTAATCAATTGCGTTATAGTGTCAGTTCCCAAAAAAGTAAGCACATCGCATTTCTTATTTGGGAATTATTAAAATAAGGTCAAAGCGCAGCGGTTGCCTACCTTTGATAGTGAATAATACTTTCCTCTTCTTTATTTTATG
The DNA here is from genome assembly GCA_007657795.1 of Dreissena rostriformis. Classification (NCBI taxonomy): domain Eukaryota; kingdom Metazoa; phylum Mollusca; class Bivalvia; order Myida; family Dreissenidae; genus Dreissena; species Dreissena rostriformis. Next base: position 39,891 of record VMBQ01000269.1, read on the forward strand.
TAATCAATTGCGTTATAGTGTCAGTTCCCAAAAAAGTAAGCACATCGCATTTCTTATTTGGGAATTATTAAAATNTCGGAAACAAAATTGTGTCTTTGTGTCGTATGAACGAATCAGCACTAAAACTAAATTTAGATTCACATTGTACAATGATTATATATATGCTGGCGAATTTGGCTGGAAGCCATTTTCAATTTCAGATTTAAATATCTGGCTTATTTCGCATTTTTCGACACATGTTCTTCTTAAGTTTTATTTTAATTTATATTGAAATATATGTATACTAATTTTATAACACATTTTATAAAAATTCATAAATATTTGACAAAATCGTACAGTCCCGCTTTAAGGCCCTCTCACACTTCAGCAAAAATGCTGTATCGAATGCAAAGCATATAAAAAAAATACCAAACTATTCAATAGCGCTACTCGCTCGCTTTTATCGACCCCAAATCGTCTCGCATTTGCTTCTTTGCGTTCCCCTTGCGTTCCCGTTCGCTGTCTTTTGCTTGTTTCCGATTTAGACTGATCTAAATGATGGGAGCGACCAAATAAACTAACTAAATAGCTTTCATCCGCTATTTAGTCGCTACTCAATTATTCGCTATTCGCCGCGTGCGCCTCTCAATATTTTCTTGCACGCTCCTCATTCTCAACCTCATGAAGAGAAGAAGAAGGCTAGGGAAGAGACAGCGTGTCGAGTGGGTGAGGTCGTGGATCCTAAGAAGATTCCAGCTTGTGTGTACGATTTACTGATGGTGGAGCTATTGAAAGCAGATCCCACCTTTTTTCACAACATGCATCTCATGACCTCAGAAATGTTAGATGAGCTACTGCTGAATCTGACACGGAAGCTGACGAAACAACCGCTACAGGAACTCTCTGGAATAATGATTGAAGATGACCATACCCTTCGCCTTTTAGCATAAGGGTAAAGGTACTAAAGTTTGCCTAGGTGGTCACACACAACACAACCATCATTGTAGTCCGTGAGATCTTAGAGCTGTCGTATATATAACTTAAACGGGCAGTACACGTGTCACATAACCCAAGAATGATGGGGGAAAAAAACGGGAAAAAGTCGCACTAGAACACCATTGATGGCAAATATGCCACGTGCTAAGAAACTCCAAAGACTGACTTAATCAATCATAATTACAAAGGGTACTTCAGTGCTATCCTTCCCACCACTGTTTGCTATGCATTAACTCAAACCCCTCTTCTTAAGATTTCTCTTATATAGAGACTCCTGGTTTACTCGTGATATCTTTTGTTTCTTTATCTTCAGAGGACTTTTTCTTATCAACTATCAAATCTTTTTCTCGCTCTCAATTAGGTGGATGGTGAACTAGTGCCTGTTCGCATTCGTTTGTTTTGTACAAGCCATACTACTACCAGCCATAATACTTATATACCAGCCATAATAACAGTAAGCGATTCTCTAGGATAGGGACCTGAACAGTGTGTAATGAGATTCAGAATCACAGAAACAGCACGACCCCATGGCCACGAACAACATCAGCATAATTCATTTGGGCCTCTTAATATGTGTATCTTGTTGTTCAGTCATCCAGAATACTTTTTAGCTGGGTTACGGGGGATAGTGTGAGATACAAATGACGTCATGTTCTTTAGACCACCCTGGATCTTTAAGGTGCGAAGCATCTAGTACACTTTATCTCGGTTTAATGTCTCGTGCGAAAGACGGGTACGTAGGTTCATGTTGAGCGAATAATCAGATATGCGACCCCTTTTAGGCTTCTAGAAAGTAATAAGAGCTTCTGTCCGAGTACAGTGTTACAGTGAGATCTTAAAAGTCCAGAAACAGTAAATAGATAATATTATAGCCATTAATTTCATGTTTTCGTAATCGCCACACTGCAGCTATTTTTTAGTGTCTAACCTTTTTCTTCTAAAAAAGACCTACAATCACACTTATATCTATTTATTTATTTTTATTTTTATTTGTTTATACACATATACAGCAGGAAACTCTGTTAGAATAGCATGTGAAAATTCGAATTTACATTCACATATGAAAACTGTACAATCATAAACAAATAAACAAGACACCCTAATATACGACAGGAATGGTAATCTAGTTTTAATAAAACACTTGCTATAGTTACTTCTACGATATTTGATCCTTTGAAAGAAAAAAAAAACAGATTCATTTGCTCACCATAATCGTTTGCGATAAATTTAAGATGTATACACATCAAAATGTGTAGCATGCATATAGTGTGTCCCTTAAGCAAGCCATGTGTCGAAAACCATAAATTATTGCCACTGATGCTGTTCTTTTAAATTAAAACTGAATGTTTAGCACTCATCTTTGTTCGTTCATGCACACACATATTGCATGGAATGGTATTTATTAAAGCAGCTTTCTGCATACATTAGCTTTAAAGATTGCGATTTCTTCGCGTTCTGTACAAGTTATCTTCATGGCGTTTTGTGTTGAATGGCGTCATGGTTTAGGAACACTCTAGTTTAATGTTAGTAAACTACGGTTGTCTGTAAAACAAAAACGCACATGACTATAAGCTGCAATTTTAATAACAAATCTATTTACCAATAATTAACTCTGAAATTGAAATGTCATTACTCTGAAAGTGTAATTTCGTTAAGTTCAATGATGCTGATTCTAAAATAGTGCTACCAATCGAAAATTGTTATGAACTACTAATGAAATGGCAACACCAAGTTTGACCACTCATCTGATGAAATTGTTAACTAGCGATAATACAACGTAACCTTTCTTGAACGATAGAAACTGCAGTAAATATGTCAGTAAGTGTTGTTGTGTTTGTTGAAACTTACTACAGTAGTGACGGTGGCGGTTCTTCTGCAGCAGCAATAGTAACATATTATCGCAACGGCTGCCAAGGGGATTATAGTTGCCAATGCCGGGACATACCTGCAAGAAAGGGTACGGAAGTAAAAATGTATAGTGTTCCCATCTCTTGACTTGTATGATCTTAAACTGTGTTCGCCGCTTCTTTCCCAATACATTGTTTATGGAATAGTTTTAATTAGGACTAAATATATATAAACAATGTTCATTTAAAAATACACACTTTGCATGCAATTTTATTGACTTCATTTAAGTTTCCTTACCGTTTGTCTTCGACCGGGTCATCGCACGAACCCTCTTTCATTTCCGAACTGGACACTTGTCTCAATCGGTCTGTACAGCAGACCTTGTAGTTTTTGTGGATCAAATCATTGCAGCAGTAATAACTGCACGTCTCAGGCGAATGATGTTGTCTATAGCTGTCCGTGTAGCTTGTGCAACATTGGGAACCTTTGCACTCATCAACTGTGAGTCAAACACAGGTTTAATGCGAATGCAACACATTGTGACTCGTATTTATTATAATCATGTTTTTTCTTCTACAATTTGATTTCTGGTTTGTATGAGAATGATTGATGATCTATTGACACTGATAATTCATTTAGGTTAACATAAATGGAGGTATGCTTAACTAAAATATTTGCCACAAAATGTGTTTATTTAAGTGTTTGCGAAACCAACACATCTTGAGATTAATAATTAAGATTTGTTGTATCATTGCACATTTCATTTGTCTTTAGGATGGTATAACAAAAATAAGATAATGCATTCCGTGTCATTAAATGCGAATATATATGACAAAAAATATGTTTATGTCAGTAAAACTAAATCTCGCTAATATAAAGACAGAATGGGGCTACAATCAGGGCAATAAGATGTATCAAATAGCAAAACGTGTGTTGAATTAAATTACTGCTTTCTGAAACCTTTGTAAAAAACAAAGTGTGATTGTTGTTGCTGTATTGGTAAATTCAGCTAGCGCATTTTTAATAAAACGTAAAAAAGCTCCGATACTGAAATATATATTGTGTGATGTAACACAGCAATGCAATTACATGTTTATATTATTGTTTGCTTAAAAATTCAAAATAAAATAATCGCGAATCGCAAATAGATGAATAAATATTAAAATGTGCTTACATCTGTATGTACGATAATACGTAGAAATGAATGTTGGGTATACATGTTTTTTTAAATAAACATTCTTTATTATAACAATTTACTTACCACCAATCGTTAACAATATAACAAACATTGCTGATACAACTTTCATCGGTGCCATGGCGTCTTTATTCTGTCACCTGTTTTATTGATAGCTTTATAAAACAGTTCATTTACACACATAGCCCAGTCTTCATAGCCACAAACAATGTTTTAATTTATGAACCATGGAGATGGCGCTTATACATGGAATTTACATGGAACAAAACATTAATAAGATTGCATTCCTGCTCATATCAATAATATCTAGAACAAGCGTCTAGGTGTTTGCGGAACAAACGAATCTTTAGATTAACAATAATAGAAACTATGTTTACTCATGGCTGTTTTAAATTAGCACAATTAAAAATTCCGTTCATATTCAATCATATCTAGACAAACAATGTTCAAATTCAATAACAGTCATGCTATTTATCAAGCTTAGCGTATATATCTGATAAATATCGTCCTTTATAAAATTATATATAATCAAATTCGAGTATCTTATTTTAAGCATTTTATGAATAATCCAAACACAGCGCAAAACAATAAGAAATCATTATCAGTTAAACCGTAAAGCTATCCGTGATGTACCGCAGTTCGTTGTCCAACACTGAATAGTGGTCACTAACGTTTAGACAACATTGTCTACGCGTCACATGATCAACTAAACAATTTAGTTTCGACGAGATTAAATCCTCAAGGAAGAAATATGTGTCCACCATTTATGCCACTTCCTTATTTCACGTCCTATTTTCACCTATAGAAGAATATAAATTTTGCAAAAAATATATTTATCTTTCTTAGAAGTCCTTTGTTTTTCGGTAAGTTATTTGAGTTTTATTATTTCAACAAATGTAGTTTTGAACACATGACCCAGGGTTTTGTGTTACAAGGGTGGGGGCTAACTTGCAACATTTGAAATGCTATTTGTAAGCTGTGTTTTATCCAGCCTGGGCTCTTCCACTCGTCATCTTTGTGCAGAGTTATGTTATCCCTAAATGATTCGCTTAATGTGGATTACAAATATATAAGCAACGCAGAAGGCTTTCTCAATATGCCGAGACAATTGCGACGAGGTCCAGATAATTCTCAACGCTTATTTTGAAAACATTCCGAAATAATTAAACATTCGATTCTGTTTAGGAACCAACGATTCAAGATCTCAGTCTCAGATCCTCGAAAAAGGACATATACTAAATACGATTTTGCAAATTTAAAGTAGTTTTTGTTAAACTTCTCTATCGTAAAACAATTTAGAGCCTATTGTACAGCGGGTTGCAAGGACTTACTTAGTGAATTATTTTGGCTTTTTTGTAGTTAAATAATTATAACAAGGTCTATGACTTTTGTTTACATAATATGATGGTCTGCATATTTAAGCATGTACAAGTTTATAGTTAATATGATATGTACTTTAATGCAATAAAACAACTGTATACGCATGCATTACAAATTAACATGTTAAATATTCAATAAACTACATAACAAAATGCCATGTATGGATAAGGGAATAACAATTAAAGTAGTTACACCTTTGATTGTCTTTATTTCAATTCACTTGTTAAGAAATGTGTATTTTCAACCTTGATGTTAACGATCAACACATAAATCAACGTTGAATAACGATTCAGATATTTCTTGTTGTATTTAAAGTTTATAATTCTTAATTGTAAGTGTTCGGAATCTGGTTTGTATGCATTAAATAAACCACGTTAATTACTTAAATATCCGGGTATATGATCTTACAAATTATACAATGAAATCATAATGTACACCATATACGCCATTGTGGTTAAATGTGTCGTGTTCTGAGTAAACTGGGCAAAATGCTTGTGCGTAAATTGTCATCCAAGATAAGCCTGTGCAGTCCGCACAGGCTAATCAGGGACTGCACAGGCTAATCTGGGATGACATTTTACGCACAAGCATTTTGCCCAGTTTTCTCAGAACACGACACAAATAAATCATGGAGAATGAGTGGGTTACTATGCTTAAACAATAACATACGACAGAGCATTTTGTGTATTTTTTAAATACCGTATGGACTGTCTTTTAAACTTATGCTTGGCATTATCTTCCCTATGCATTGTATCGTTTGTTTACAGCGTTAAAGCATCAAGCCCAGGTAACCATTGAATTTTCGTTCCCTTTTTGATATCGTATACTTAATCAATAAAATAATGACACTCTTTACTGTTCATTCTCTTCTTTCACTTGGAAAGAAATTGCACGGCATAATGATTATTTTGTGTTGTATCTCAATGAGATGTAAGTCAGACTTGAGGTCTAGAAACACTAAATCCTAGCAGCGGAAGTTAAATGTAAAGTATGGTAGGGGTCTCAAATCTACTAAACATCGCACTGTGTTATTTTGGTCTACTCTGGATAGAGTAATGAAACGTTTCAAGCAATGTGCTCAAATATCGAAACAACACTGATTACTTTTAACAAAGAATCTATGGAAAAATATGAGTTTTAATTGTCGTTTAATAAAAAATTTATAACAATCTTTTCATATTTTGATTTATAACTATAAGACCTTTCGAAAATGATTTGAGCTTCGGTCCAAGTACAGTGTTTTAGTGCAATCTTTAAACTCCACACACATTACCAGGAAAGATAATATAATAGCCATTGATTTTATGTTTTCCTTATCGCCGAACTACAGTTGTTTTCAGTTGTTATACATTTCTTCTTCTAAAAAGAAATTTAGGTACACAGTTCATATAAATATTTATTTATATACATATATAACATGTGAACATTCACATTTAAATGTACATATTTTAACTTTATACTCACAAAAAATACACAGCACATCAAAAATATAAGGAACAAATTGTAATTCAGTTTATAGTTAACACTTGATATAGTTACTTCTACGATTTTCGATGTATTGCAAGAAAAAACATATTCATTTACTCACCAGATTAGTTGGAGATGCATTAGAAATTTATACAAATTATAATTTTTAGTATGCATATCTTGTATCCCTTGAGCATGGCCCTGTGTCGAAAACCATAAGTTATTGTCATCGACGCTGTTATTTTAAATTAACACTGTATGTTTAACACTCATCTTTTTTCCCTACATGCACAAACATATTGCATGGGATGTTATTTATTAACGCGTTTTTTTGCATACATGAGCTTTAATGATTGCAATTTCTTCACATTATGTAAAAGTTATATTTGTGGCGTTTTGTGTTAAATGGCGGCGTCATAGTTGAGGAACACTGCAGTTTAATGTTAGTCGTAAACTAGGGTTGTCTGTAAAACAAAGCGTGGCTATAAGCTGCAATTTCAATAACAACTGTATTTACCATAAAATAACTCTGAAAGTGTAATTTCATTACTTTAAAAGTGACATTTCTTACAGTATAATGATACTGATTCTAAGATAGTGCTACTAATCGAAACATTTCATTAGCTACCAATGAAATGGCGGCACCAAGTTTGATCACTCATATGTTACAATTGTTAACTAGCGATAATAAACACCAACTTTGTTGAACGATAGAAACTGCAAAAAATATGCCCGTAAGTGTTGTGTTAGTTAAAACTTACTACTGTAACATTAGTGACTGTGGCGGTTCTTTTACAGCAGCCATAGTAACAACATTCCCCAATGCATATCAAGGGGATCATAGTAGCCAAATCGGAACATACCTGCAACAAAAGGCACGGAAGTAGATATTTACAGTGTTCACCTCTCTTGACTTTATTCATCAAGTCAATCATATAGCTACACACGTTAAACTTGTGTGATCTTAAATTGTGTTCGCCGTTTCTTTTCAAATAATTACGTCTTTTATTCAATAAATTAAATTATTACTTACTATATACCGTTTGTATTTATTTATGTATTAAAACGAGTAAAGGAATATTAAAGCTACAATTACAATTATACTGTTATTTCAAACAGTGTTCTTATAAAAAATACACTCATGTCCTACAGTTTTTTTTACAACATTTAAGTTTATTTACGGATGGCTTACACATGTACCATTTTACGTTCTTTATAATAATGTTTTTCTGCTACAATTCGATTGCGGATCTGTATGAGAACGATTAATAATATATAAACATAGATAATTCATTTAGATTAACAAAAATGGTTAAAGATGTGTGCTAAACTTATATTCTGCAACACTATTTGTATATTGAAATGTTTGCGAAACCAACACATCATAAGATTAAAAAAATATCGAAGATCTTTTGTCTCATGTCCGTTTCATTTGACTTTCAGGAGGTATACAATTTTAGATAACGCATTCTGTGTAATACAATAACTGTTTTAAGCATTCAAAATAAAACAATTGAGATTCGCAAATAGATTAAAACAGATTAAGAATCTACTCACAACTGTATGTACAATAACACGCATAAAATGTATATATATTCAAAAATAAAATTTCATTATTATAATCAATTACTTACCCCAATCGTTAACAACAGCGCAAACATTGCTGATACAACTTTCATCGGTGCCATGGCGTCTTTATTCTGTTATTTGTTGTAATGATAGCTTAAAAGAGTTCATTTACACACATAGCCCAGTCTACTTAAGCAAACAAAATGTATTTATTTATTAACCATGGAGATGGAGCTTTTACATGGAATTTACATGGAATCAAACAAAAACAAGATTGCAAATGCCGTTCATCTTCAATCATATCTAGAACAAATTCGTATGTTCTAAGAGCGACTTATATAACATCTAAAACCAAATTATTTCTGAACAAACAATGTACAAATTCGATAATATTCATGATATTCGTCAAGCTTTAAATGCATAGCCCATTCATTCACAAAAGTATATATTATTAAATTCTAGTATTTTATTTTGAGCATCTTTTGCTGATATCAATATTCTTTAATATTCAAAACACATCACAATTCATAAAGTAAAACAATAAAAAAAAAAATCAGTAAAACCGTACAGCTATCCGTGATGTACCGCAGTTCGTTGGCCATCACTGATTATGTGTCACTTATGTTTAGACAATACTGTCTCCGTGTCACATGACTAACTAAACAATTTAGATTCGACGGGATTAGATTTTCAGAGAGACATATTTGTCTACTATTCATGTCACTTCCTTATGTCACTTCCTTTTACCTATAGAACAGTATATATTATTTAAAGAAGATCTTTATCTTTCGTAGAAGTCATTTGTTTTTCGGTTGAATGTTATTATTTGAACAAATGCAGGTTTCAACACAGGATCCATGGTTTTGTGTAACTTGGGTGGGGTTAACTTGTTACATTTTGAAAAGGTATTTGTAAGCTGTGTTTTTATCAGATAAAATAATATATATCCGGTTTGTTCTGTCTCTTCTAATGACACACAAGGGATGATGTGCGTTTCGTATTGTGTAGAATAAGGAAGTGAAGGTTTCGACATGTTAATAAACTATAGGATGAAACTTACTTTCAAACTTTTAGTTTAAACGTATTTATTGCATCAAATGTGCATGGGATTGGTATACAAGTTTTTGCAACATTATCTCGATCCTCTCCCAAACTTTTATTTGATGAATTGTGTAACCACATTTGAATCGCGGGGAAAAGCTTACGAAAGATATTTATTTAACGTTATATTACTTGCTGTAAAATCATGTAAAATGTCTACATTGTTTCACCAAGCTAAATTGTAACTTACCTGTGATTGTTTGAAGTGAAATTGGAGTTTTGTTATTAAAAATCAACAAAACAATGGCCGATAAAAATGGTATCTCAGAACATTATATAAGATGAAGAGAGGTCTTGAGGCTACTAACTTTTTTAGTAAAATCCGGCAATTCTTAAAACATTATAAGAAACTTTTTGTTTAACTACCGAATTGAAAGACTTTTTTACTTCTGCTTGGCAATATCTTCCTTATGCGTTGTATCGTCTGTTTACAGCGTTAAAACAAGTTTAGATTAACCACTAAATTATCGTTATGAAATCGTATACTGAATCAATAAACAATTGACACTCTTTACTGTACAATCTCTTCTTTGGCTTGGAACAAAATGGCACGGCAAAATGATTATGTGTTGTTGTATCTCAGTGTATCTGGAAATGTAAGGCAGACTTGAGGTTTAAAAACACTAAATCCTAGCAGCGGAAGTTAAATGTAAAGTACGGTATGGGTCTCAAAATCATAATCAGTAAACCAAATTCACACCGGCTGAAATTCGCGCGGCTCTCCAACTGTGTCCTTAAATATGCAGAACGCCGATGTTCAATCGCCAACAACGCAGGGGGGACGGGGGCAGTGTCATCGCTTAGAATGTTACTTCTAGGCGATCATTTTGAACATGTTCAAAGACATTTGCACGACACTCTGAATAAAGCGCTGCGGGAATGCCATAGCGACTGTAATATTCAATACATATTTGATTCTTCCATACAGTGGTGAGAATATAGGCCTAGATAATCTCAGAAGATCCAGTCGGACACGGTCCGAGAACAGTTACGAGAAGTTCAGAGGGCGGCACACATCAAAAGAGACGAACTCAAACGGCTCAATAGATGGCATTGAAAGGTCAGAGGAAACGAGGGTACTGGATGTCATGGAGCACAAAGTCACACGGGACGAGAAAGACAATGAGGTGATGTCTTCGTAATTGTTATCCCAGTCTTTTAGTTATTTGAAAAGAATTAAACTCACTGGTTGAAACTGGCCGCTCTTGGGTGGTCATGAGGTTTAGTAACACGCTCAAAAGCTGTCCCATGATTTTAATCAAGACTTACCATTAAAATCTTCTTGTCTAAAACTGCAAAGCCAAAGACTTTCATGATTGGAGTGTTTCATCATCTAGATCCTCTTAACGTTTTGTTTTCAAATCATGCCTATGAGGTCAAAACTTACAACGCCCCGGCGTTGAGAAGATTTACATAGATTGTAAAGGAAACCCCTCTAAAAGCCTTCCTGTCTGAAACCGCAAAATCCAAGTTTTACATATTTGGTATATAACACCATATTAAGGCCGCTACAAAGTTTGTTCATATCATTCCCCCCAGGGTAACATGTCAACTCCAAATCACACAGTCCTGGTGTATAATTATGTGTATGTTACATCACGTTGTGGTCCTCTCCGTAGTTTCTTTACATCATTTTCCTAGGTTAAAACTGGTCAAACTACTGGGTTCTCATGATAAATATAGACTTATATAGCAAAACAACTTTAAAACTCATCTCCGAAACAACAATTATCAAAGCTTTGATATTTGGAATGCGAACTCAGAGAGTGGTCTTATTCATCTTTAGTTCAAATCATACCCTTGGGTCAAAAACTTGCCATGCCTCAGGGTTCACATGATTTATATAGATTTGTTTACAACAAAATAACTAGAATTGAAATTTGTTGGTATATAACTTAGTATGATGATCCTCTACTAAGTTGGGTCAGTTTATGTCCCTGTAAAAGTAGCTCCAAACTAGACGTCTCAATTTACAACATTCTGCTCAAACTTTAACGCACCAGTCATTTGACGTTGCATAATTATGACGCAGCAGCCATTTTAGGTTTCTTTAAAACGTCATTTTCGTTAACGAACGGTCCGTACCATGATCAAGACCAATCTGTTTTCAGAAACGTTTGAAATGTGCGTATTCTGACTTGATATTTCTTCAATCATGTATGTTTATTGAACACCTACAACTATTGTGTGAATGTGTACGGTACACCAAATAGTCCATACTATGTTGAAACGAGTTTGATACCAAATGTGTTCAGGAAAAGATCGAAAGCGAAAGACGATAATGCTGAACCCTGCACATTTTGTCAATCTTCACTCCTTTCCATTGCTGTTACTATAGGCTGGTCACAGAATTATATTGAATGGCATTAAAAATTTAAACCACGTTTTGAATAGAAAAATGAAACATCAATAGATTAGGATTTAAATAAAAATTGCAATAATAACTCTCAAACAAACATTGGAATTGTCAGTTATTCGAAATAACATCAAACTTAACTTGCGTTTTATGCTACTCCGTTTAAAAAGAACCCATGCCTTTTTTATTCTTGAACTTCCCTGTTTAGCAAGAAATTTATCCATACATAGGTGTACATATACCAGCCAAAGCAACCACGTGACCTTGGTCGGCAGCGTCAGTCATCCGTGTACATGTCTGCGTCGGAGGACAACGCGCAGAACGGAAGTAGCGCGTACGACTACATTGACACCGGAATTAAGGTAGCTATTATATACATAGAAACAAATAATTTTGTGCGAATGTAAACCATATTATCGTCGCAAGACCAGTGCAAACCGGCGTATACCCCATTAACTCCAAAAGCAGCAGCAGTTTCGCGTGTACAGTACAAAAAAACACACACTATTTTACTGATTTCAGTGCGCATTTGTATTTGTTACGATTATATATCCATAACAAATCAATTTCTGGAAAGTATCTATTCAATATTTGGGTACTGGGCCTTTAACAATGTTTCAAACGGCTGTCATTGTCGTTTTCCCTTTCAGTATCAAATCCGCCAACCAAACGTCAGCATCAGAACCATTCGCATATGAGATAGAACATTCAGCGAAAACAGTATGATTTAAAACATGAACGGCATAATAACTGACAATTATACGAAACTGCATTGACCTTTTTATGGGTTGAAGCATTTTATTACTTTTAAATTCAAAAGATTTGTTATGGCATAAGTGATAAAAAGTGGTAACTCGAAACAACCTTGACCTTTATTAAGGGTTAAATATAATTCATATTGGATATGTTATTAATACTTGTTTATTCAAATGTATTATTAATGCTTTTCGTTTGCGTGTATTTCTATGCACTAAATATATATTGTTGTTACTATTGCTCATTATGTATGTACATTTTATACATTTTCCTCATTTATTGCACAATTATGACGAGAGTGTTTGAGAACATTTAATCAAATGAAGTCACAGCCGGGATCGAAACTCGGCCATACATTCGGGCACTAGGTCATATTAAAGACAAGGCTTGTGAACACTCTAGAGGGCATACGTATTGCCCAAATCTTTATGAAACTTGGTGAGAATATGTGTCCATAGGATATCAACGCCAAGTTGGAAACTGGGTAACGTGGAATCACAATTTAAGAAAATCCTTGTGAACACAAACCCAAACCCAAGGGCAAAATAATTTGTTACTTTGCATGAAAATTGCTGAAAAAATTTGTCCCGATGATATCTGTGCTGATTTCATAACTGGGTCACATGCTTTTAGAAACTAAGTCACTGGTTAAAATTAATTAAAAAAAACTTGCAAACACTATTATAATAGAGGCCGCATGTTTTGCCCAATCTTCATTAAACTTGATCAGAATATGTTGTACAAATGTTTTGGCTGAGTTCGACATTGGTTCTAATCAGTTGAAAAACATATCCGTAAACACTCTTTATGCCACATGTTTTGTCCAATCATCGTGAAACTTGCGGAGAATCTTTTTGTCTTATGATATCTTGTACTATTAATATTGAGTTCCAGTTCATTTAAACGCTTGATAAATGCGTGTACAAGTGCATGAACTTATATAACCTTATGCTTCTCACATATTTACAATGCAATTTAACGTTTGAACAAATTTGATTCCATGGCACTTAGTAGGAGCATTCGGTTTTTAAATGTGAAACAACAAATAAATTAAGGTAAACGTTGTGAAACAACAAAGGAACCAATGAAAATGTTGTCAAACATCCAATAAATTCAGGAAAACGATGACCACACCATTGAAGGGTTGGCAAAGTTGGCTTAATTTTAATAACTTTATCACTCCTGATTCAATTCACAGAACTGTATTAAAAACAGTTTGTAACAGTGCCTTACGTTTTATGTACATTATAGACAGACAAACAGACAGACAGACAGACAGACAGACAGACAGACAGACAGACAGACAGACAGACAGACAGACAGNTAAATTTTGGAAAACACTCAAAAGTAAAAACAAGAAAAAAGACCTTGATACGAAATCTTTACATACGAATGATCTGTTTGATCATTTCAAAACATTGTTCAATAATACACATGAAAATCACACTCCCATAAGTGACGGTTCGAGCTCAACTATAAGCGATCACTTATTAGATTCTGATATTTCTGAGATTGAGATAAAAAAAGCTATTAATCAACAAAATAACAACAAAAGCCCCGGCCCTGATCAGCTCCAATCAGAGCTATTTAAACACACTGCCGATATAATTATACCATTTCTTAAACATATTTACAATCGAGTATTCAAAACGCATGAATATCCACAGGAATGGGGAAAGGGAATTATCACTCCGATATATAAACAAGGGGATGCAAACGATTCAAAAAATTATAGAGGAATAACTCTTACCAACACTATTGCAAAAATTTATTCACAAATACTATTGAATAGGTTAAAAGAATGGTCAAATAACAATAAAAAAATCACCCCAAATCAATTTGGATTCCAGAAAGGAAAATCAATATCCGACTGTATTTTTATTTTGCAATCAATTATAACAAAAACGTTGAATGAAAAAGAAAAACTGTATTGCGTCTTTATAGACTACCAACAATTTTTTGACCGCATAGACCATGAGTTCCTGTGGCACAAATTGATGAAAGAAAAAGTAAGTAATCATTTTATCGAGTCCCTGAAAGCTATGTACAATGCGGTCAAGCTGTGTGTAAAATTTAATGCAGAGTTATCCCCCTTCTTTAGTTATAACACCGGCGTAAAACAAGGAGACCCGAGCTCTCCTCTTTTAGCAATGTTTTTTCTCAATGATTTGATTGACAATATAACTTCAGACAGACCCGGAATTATAACCCTTGAAAATATTAGGCTTTTTCTAATACTATACGCTGATGACATGATATTGTTTGCAAAATCACCAGAATGTCTACAACTTATGTTAAACGAAGTCGAGAATTATTGTAACTTATGGGGCTTAAAAATAAATGTCTCCAAGACAAAAGCAATGGTATTCGAAAACGGAAGGTCACGTAGTATTGATCTATCTATTTATAACACAAAGATAGAATTCGTTAATTCTTTTAAATATCTCGGTGTAGTTTTATTTAAGAATGGGAATTTCCTCAGAACACAAAAAATACTTGCACAACACGCCTCGTTCTCGTTACATAAACTGTTCCAAATATTTGAACAATTTGAATTTCCAGTATCCCAAAAAGTAAAACTATTCGACATATTAGTTGGACCTATACTACATTACTGCGCTGAAATATGGGGCTCACACCCGGGCACTGACGTTGAATTTATACATACCAAATTTATAAGATATATTTTAGGAGTGAAAAAATCGACTACTACAGCAGCGCTCTATGGAGAGTTGGGAAGAGTGCCATTATCAGTCCACCGTAAATATATTATGATAAAATATTGGAAAAAAATAATAACTTTGCCAGAAAGCAGTCCTGTAAAAAAGATATACTATCTACTTAAAACAGACGATTTGAACAACAAAACTTACAAAAATAAAAATTGGGCTACACAAATTAAATCAATATTTAACGAAATTGGTTTGAGTTCAATATGGATTTCGGAGGAAATCGATGACAATTGTTTAACTCTTGTGAGACAAAGGATTTATGACCAGTACTTTCAAAAATGGTACTCTGACATAAATAATTCATCGAAACTAACAACTTATTCAAAATTTAAACATACATTTACCCGCGAAAAATACTTAGACGTAGTAAAAGAAAATTACCTTAAGCGATCACTTGCTCAATTGCGAACGTCATCACACCAGCTTGCTATAGAAACTGGGCGATACTCAAATACTCCGCAAAATGAACGGCTTTGCAATTTCTGCAATATGAACGCGGTAGAATCGGAATATCACTTTCTGTTAGTTTGCCCAAAATACAAGGATCTCAGAAAAAAATTCTTCAAAGCTTATTTTTGCCGATGGCCTACTGTAAATAAATTTATCGCACTCATAAATTCAGAATCAAAAATTGTACTGAATAATTTAGCAAAATTCATATTTTTTGCAAATAAGATCAGAACACTGCAGAGTGATTAAAAAAAGAATTGTTACAATTGTTAGTATCATTTTACACATCATTTTTTGTACGTGTACTATCTATGCTCTTGTTAACCATTGTTGTTAATTGTATGTCTTACCCACTGTATATTTGTTCTTTATATTGTTTGCTATAAACATTGTATATGTTTTATGCAGTAAAGAATATGGTATGGTATGGTAACTGAAAAAATGGTGTGGTATATTATGGTTTATACACACCTTAATTGTGTAATGTATTTTAAAGTATTAAATGATACGTAAAAAATAAAATTTTCGACTAGGATTTCAAGGTTTGGATCGAATCAATATGATCAGTAAAACATTATGATGATGAAATATTTGTATCATTTAGTTCACATGAACGAATTCTAGTTTTTATCCTTAAAAAATAGGAACACAATATTGAGTGTTAAAACCAGTTGTTTTACACATTATGGTACATACAGGATAAAACATCATCGTGTCGATATGTTTTGATAACGAACGATGTTTGTATATAAATCCATTGAAATCCATTTAAAACTTTATTATTACATGACGACCAACAATCTTTTATTTAAACGAATTCTGAGGAATATATTATGCAGTTCAGAATTCTTAATAGCATAATTATTATTTGCTTTTTTGTATTCAAAGTAAAAAACATAATTCGGCTTAACAAAGAGTTATTAACTGCTCATATATGGCGTCCTTATATGTTATGCAGTCAGTGTCTCAATCTCCATATTTTTTTAACGATGGACCCAAAACTAGGTTTAACAGGATTGCTTGACATACTCGTTTGATGGGCTAGCCTAGCCGATCCAGGCCTAGCCGATCAAAGCCTCGCCGATCCAAGCATCGCCGATCCAAGCATCGCCGATACAAGCCTATCCGATCCAAGCCTATCCGATCCGAACCTCGCCGATACAAACTTAGCCGATCCAAGCCTAGACGATCCAAGCCTTGCCGATCCAAGCCTAGCCGATCCAAGCCCCCCCGATTTAAGCCCCGCTGATCCAAGCCTATCCGATCCAAGCCTCGCCGATCTTAGCCTCGCCGATCCAAACCTAGCCGATCCAAGCATAGCCGATCCAAACATAGCCGATCCAAGCCTAGCCGATCCAAGCCTCGCCGATCCAAGCCTCGCCGATCCAAGCCTCGCCGATCCACGCCTTGCTGATCCAAGCCTAACCGATCCAAGCCTAGACGATCCAAAAATAGCCGATTGAAGCCTTGCCGATCCAAACATAGCCGATCAAAACTTAGCCGATCCAAACATAGCCGATCCAAGACTAGCCCATCCAATTCTAGCCGATCTAAGCCTAAATTGCAAGTTTTAAGAACAAATTGAAAAGAACGCTATTGATTTCAGATACTTTTATAATATAGTAGCTTTGTTTCAAATCTTGAATTACTTCAAAATTTCAATAAAGCAAAATAGTAATGTCCCATTCCGTTATTGGTTTTAAGCTTTTCTAACTGGAAGGACGCCACTTCAAAATTCAAAAGCACATAACCCGGGGTATCATAAGGAAGCCGTTTAGAAACAAGTGACACTACTGCACGTCACCAAGCGCATAGTTGAAATCATATCCCGCGCACACTCATAAGAGAAAGAAAACCTCACCCGGACATTGCCTTATCTGATTACGAAATGTGGTTCAGATAAATGTGTAAAATGAATAATACAACAATAATGCAGATCAACACAATATTTTCCGTGTAAATGTTCTGTCTAAAGTGATTGCAAAGTTCGAGCTAAATTGTATTGTTCATTTAACCATGTATTATGCAGTTATATATTGATGACAACTCATGCTTATTTTTTTAGATCCATTATTACTCATCACCAGGCAACTTTCTATTCAAAGATATCAAGCCTAATCATGCCAATGGAAAGTTCCTAGACGTCGCATGATGTTTGACATGGTTGCCACGTGACTCAATAATGTCTGTACGTTTTCAATTTATCGCTAAAATTAAATGTTAAATATTACCATGCACTAAGAAGCGTGGGTATACATCAACACTAACATTTCAATATACTGCAAACAGCTCATTCACAATGAGCTTGAACGCATGTGATGCATTACTCATCAATTTTTGTTCTTACATCACTGTTATTGAATACCGCAAAAAAAAACAGAAAGAATATTTTATAAAATAATTTTACCACCTTAAGTGAACATTTGATCATTTAAATAATGCATCCAAAACAAATATGCAAGAAAATCGTTCTTGAATACTACAAAACAAAACACTGCACATAAGTGAGATAAACGTTTGTTCATAATCTCGATGCTTGTCATTCGGTGAAATATAAGCGATAAAATAAGTAGCCGCCTAGTTTGCTTTAGGGAAAGAATTAATCGTTCAAATATGATTAGTTCAAACGACATGATTTCGTTATCCACTTTTCAAACAGACGCCGAAGTCTTAAAAGTATGGTGTTCCATATGGGCCTTCAACAACCGCGCAGAGATATGAGTTGTTCCGCGCATAGCTCTCCGCGCAGGGATGTGACTGGTTCCGGGCATAGCTCTCCGCGCTGAGATAGGACTGGTTCCGCGCATAGCTCTCCGCGCAGAGCTATGACTGGTTCTGAGCCTAGCACTCCGCGCAGTGATGTGACTGGTTTCGGGCATAGCTCTCCGCGCAGAGATATGACTGGTTCCGAGCATAGCTCTCCGCGAAGAGATGTGACTTGTTCCGAGCATAGCTCTCCGCGCAGAGATATGACTGGTTCCGAGAATAGCTCTCCGCGCAGAGATAGGACTGGTTCCGCGCATAGCTCTCCTCGCAGAGATAGGACTGGTTCCAAGCATAGCTCTCTGCGCAGATTAACGACTGGTTTCGAGCATAGCTCTCTGAGCAGAGATAGGGCTGGTATCGAGCAAAGCTCTCCGCGCAGAGATATGACTGGTTCCGAGCATAGCTCTCCTCGCAAAGATATGACTGGTTCCGAGCATAGCTTACCGCGCAGAGATATGACTGGTTCCGAGCATTGCTCTCCGAGCAGAGATAGGACTTTATCCGAGCATAGCTCTCCACGCAAATTTAGGACTGGTTCCGAGCATAGCTCTCCGCGCAGATATATGACTGGTTCCGAGCATAGCTCTCCGCGCAGATATACGACTGATTCCGAGCATAGCTCTCCGCGCAGAGATAGGGCTGGTTACGAGCGTACCTCTTCGCGAAGATATATGACTGGTTCCGAGCATAACTATTCACACAGAGATAGGGCTGGTTACGAGCAAAGCTCTCCGCGCAGAGATATGACTGGTTCCGAGCATACCTATCCGCACAAAGATGTTACTGGCTCCGAGCATAGGTCTCCGCGCAGAGATATGACTGGTTCCGAGCATAACTATCAGTACAGAGATGTGACTGGTTCCGAGCATAGCTCTCCGCGCAGAGATATGACTGGTTCCGAGCATAGCTCTCAGCGCAGAGATGTGACTGGTTCCGAGAATAGCTCTACGCGCATAGATAGGGCTGGTTCCGAGCATAGCTCTCAGCGCAGAGATAGGACTGTTTCCGAGCATAGCTCTCCGCGTAGAGATAAGGTTTGTTCCGAGCATAGCTCTCCGCGCAGAGATAGGACTGGTTCCGAGCATAGCTCTCCGCGCAGAGATATGACTGGTTCCGAGCTTAGCTCTCCGCTCAGGGATAAGGCTGGTTCCGAGCATAGCTCTCCGCGCAGAGATGTGACTGGTTCCGGGCATACCTCTCCGCGCTGAGATATGACTGCTTCCGAGCATAGCTATCCGCGCAGAGATAAGGCTGGTTCCGAACATAGCTCGACTGGTTCCGAGCAAAGCTTTCCGCGCAGAGTTAGGACTGGTTCCGTGCATAGCTATCCGCGCAGAGATAAGGCTGGTTCCGAGCATAGCTCGATTGGTTCCGAGCAAAGCTGTCCACGCAGAGATAGGACTGCTTCCGAGCATAGCTATCCGCTCAGAGATAGGGCTGGTTCCGATCATAGCTCGACTGGTTCCGAGCAAAGCTTTTCGCGCAGAGATATGACTGCTTCCGAGCATAGCTCTCCGCGCAGAGATTTATTTTACATGTTTTACTGATAACCATATATAAAACATGTAGCAAATTACAAGGATTAGCATATATTAAACAGTTAAAAGCTAGAAAGCATTCCAAATATATAATGCAGTCCTGAACGGAAAGGTAAACACTGCGAGTACTTTGAGGTGCCCTATACATTTTGTTTCAACTGTTCAATAAAAATGCTGCTTTCATGTCGTGGGACTATTCAGCATTCTTACACGGAACGACTTTGTACTCAAAGAATGAACAGGAATGTGTGAATTGAGAGTTCATTGTCGAATTATCTTCTTTAATCGACCAATAAATTACTCTTTTGAATTCTCACGCGTAGGAATTAAAACATAAGGCTGACAGTGAGAGTGGTGTAGTAGTCCACATCGTAAAGGGACTTTTTCAGAGATTGAGTCATTTTTGAAGTGTGTCAGTAAATGCCTCAAACTGCTAGATTCTAACCAATAAACTGTAGAGCTCCTTAATAACAAGAATTTTATTTAAAAGGGAAATAACAAAGAAAAAGTTTGATCCCAACGAGACTTGGAACGTGTCCATTTGATAAAGGGCTATCTCCCAGACCACTCGGAGGGGTGAACATTACCTGGGGGAAATTTAAATAATAATTCGGCATTTAAATGCACCCCTTCATAGAAGGCGGCATATAGCAGTCGCATTGTCTGTCTTAGCGCCAGTACGAGTTACTGGATGCCGTCTCAAAATCCCTGTCTCAGCCATATTTTTGCAATATTGTAAACCATCAAGACGATGTGTTGCGTGTAACACCCGTCCCCTACCTCGAGGTCACACTAAGAGGTCGACAGTAAAATTTGGACAGAAAAACAGCTTTAAAATTCATGTCTCAGCCATAACCTTTCTTTATGTTGACGGATTTTAAAATACCTCGGCACCTTTGCATAATTGTAAACAATCATAAGACGACGTGTCGAGTGTAACATGGCTCTCTCTACCTCAAAGGTCAATGTCGTACTTACTGGTCATAAGTGAAAGTGTACCATAAAACTGCGTAAAAAGGTATTGTATGCATCAAAGGTCAATTTCACAAACTCGCAATTACGTGTTAATGGTCAATTTGTTTTTGTCATATGTTGATTAATTTAAAAATAACTTGGCACGTGTGTAAACCATCTTAAGACGGCGTGTCGCATTCAACAACCATTTCCCTACCTCGAAGTCACTGTCACAAATATAGGTCAAAGGTCAAATTTGACCATAAAACTGATTGTTCAGACTGTTACTTTGTCATTCGTGCAGTTTAAAAACAACGTACCACAGACGACAACCATCAGGCAACAGCGTGTCGTGTGTATCCCTACCTAAAAGGTTCATGACACATTTAGAGGTCAAAACTCAAATTTGGCAATATAACCGCTTGTTTTTGACATTGGTGGAGCTTTGAGACAAACGTATAATGTGGGGACATACGGAGACATGTCTTTTTTATCATTTTAAGATACTTTCAACCCATTTAAAAAAAATATATTCTCAAGTGCTCCGCATTTTACGGTATATATACAATTGAAGAAGATCTAGTCTGAAGATATAATCTTTTTTTACAAAAAAACAAACACAGTTTCACATATTTAACACTTATGAAATCAGTTATAACTGTATTCATGTATACGTAGTTCTACAATTATGCCAAAAATATAGATTGTCATTGAAGGTTATGACTTCGTAGTTTCGTTTTTTTTTTAGCTAACACACTTTTATTTTTGTTAAAGCCTCAATTACCGATATAACGATATAACGTTAGACGTCGGGAAGTTTTGATAGAGCTTTATGTTGTTCAGATGGCCCGCATTGACATCCGTACACATGAACAATCAAGTTTGATAAGACACATTTTGTAACTTTATTTGGTTTTTGACATCGAAGACGGATTTATTCTAAGGTATGTTCACATGTACTTTTGTATAATGTTCGATTTTTGCAATTAAACAAACGTATTTTCGTGAAAACGATCATGTGATGTCTTTGTGAAGTCAATATGTAAGAAGTTGTTAGTAATTAGTGACCATATTTTTCGGTAGTGTGTAAATACATCCTTTGCGTTGAGAAATTTGTTTCGTGTAATAAAATTGTCAAAAAACGCCTAAATGTCGTCTGTACCTAAGCACACAAAAAAAACAACAACGTGCGTAAATATAACTTAAGTTTTTTGGGATTAACTATTGTATTTGTTGTGTAGTTAACGTGTTTGTTTTTTAAATTATTTTTGGTAATTATTAAGTCTAAAATAACAAAATATATTTGTTTTCTTTTGTTAAATATCCTGTCAAATCTTTCTTCCAGATGAATTACAACTACGTGCTTTTAGCTGTGTTGTTACTGACAGGTAATTTCATTAAGTATTTTACATTATACTCAAAATCTGATATGTTTAAAGAATATCGTAACGAAACATTTAAAATGTAATCCCCAAATGCGTTACTATGAGCCTGTAGTATTTATAACTAGAAGTGTACATTCAAGCAACCATGCAGTAAGTTGTATATAACACAAATTGTCGAAAATTAAAAAATAAATAATGTATAGCTCTAATTTCTGTAATGACATTGTTGAAACACATAGATGTATTCCATCATCATCGAAATAAACAAAAACGGTTACACGCAAAACAATGAGGTCAATGTGTTTACTGTCATGACGCCATTGAAAGATCCGTTTATGGTCAAAATCAACGAATACTGCGTAAAATAAAGTTAACCCATAACAAATCAGTCATCCTTAGAACAATAGCGAACTTTCAACGCCAGATGTGGTCTGGTAACATAGATTCAACGAGATACAAAAATCTCGTTTTTATTTTTCGTGGGATAGTATATTCCATTTTAATTTCCCGAGACGATATCCGAACATTTACGACTTAACGCGAGATTGGCTTCGGGCAGCGTCGGAAGCATGACGTAGTTGGCAGTTATCTACTGGAGTTTGAAAAGTAGGTCACTTGTATTTATTTATTACTTGTTTATATTTCAAACGTCATTCTTTCGATTTCAATTATTAGATTAATTTCATAAGTGTATTAGTTCAAACAGCGTTTACTGTATTGCTTTGTTTGTGTAATCGCGTGTACCTGACTCTAAAAGAACTGCGCAATATAATTCTTATAGTACCGTGATAATAAATAAAAAATACCTTGCACAATTATGCAAATTAACGCAAACCGAATGAATCCGATCCTGACTCGAGTTCATTCCTAAAGCGAAACAAGATGACATCGTCAAACGATTTTTAGATGCTTAAAAGTTGCAGAATGTTTGTTGTTTTTGTTTGAGATCAATGTTACTTGTTTTAGGGTCGTCCTATTCATGCTATTGTAATAAACCTCCGTATGGAACTTTTTGTTGTTGGAAGTTTTTATATAGCATAATAGTATTGGGCAGTGTTGACGGATCTTTAATGGTAATTGGTTGTTGTTTTTTTTTTGGTAATTTTCTGCCAATTTCGTTCATTTATATCAAAATATAGACCGAAAGTTTTTAGCAAATGATGGGATATCTAGACAGCCTAATTAAGGCTCGTGGTTCTGGTTTTCTAATCTCGCTCAATTAACTTATCTATATTCAACACTAACATGGGCGTGCATTGTCGAAATAAATCCACGATGCGTAAACGTAGCTTTATCTCAACATTGCCGGGATTAAGCTGTAACGCGCATAACAATGACGTCATTTGATGTGTATCGTTGTTTCAAATTTGTGGTTTTGTGTGTGTGTGTTTGTGTGTGTGTTTTTATTGAAGAACGACAGTTGTACGAATAACATGGGATAAATTGAATACTTTGTAAGTGTCGAATACAGACGTTGATTTGCTTTGCACACAAACTTGAGAAAAAAACTCGTCAAGACTCGTGTTTCAATTTCTTAAGCCTGGCTAAATAAAATTATCTATATTCAACTCTAACCTTATATTCTTTATGTACGCGTGTGTTCAACTATATCTTCAAAAGGTATAACAGGGTTAGTAGAAATTCATGTTTCCGCCTAAATGCTGTACTTTGAGTGATATATTTAATAGAAAGCTTATTATTGTCTGATTCAACACACTAGTATCGCAGTGTTAATATGTATTATCGAGATGGAAAGTTATGGTAGACGTAATTTCACTATTGACATGTAACCTACATGTTTAAATGCGTCAATGTGTGTCTTACGGATTGGTTTTGTAAATAACATTTTAAGGAGAAAAGTTGATACAAATAACAATTTTTTAATTCATCAATACATCTTCGTTTTATGTTTATTAGAGGCAAACGTCACAACATCAGACGGCACGACACAAGCATCAGTCGGCACGACACAGGCAACACCAGTCGTCACAACACTGGCACCAGCCGTCACAACACCTACACCAGTCGTCACAACACTGACGCCAGTCGTCACAACACTGACACCAGTCGTCACAACACTGACACCAGTCGTCACAACACTGACACCAGTCGTCACAACACTGACACCAGCGGTCACAACACTGACACCAGTCGTCACAACACTGACACCAGTCGTCACGACACTGACACCAGTCGTCACAACACCGACAACAGCCGTCACAACACCGACACCAGCCGTCACAACATCGACACCAGCCGTCACAACACCGACACCAGTCGTCACAACACTAACACCAGCCGTCACAACACTGATACCAGCCGTCACAACACCTACACCAGTCGTCACAACACTGACACCAGTCGTCACAACACTGACACCAGTCGTCACAACACTGACACCAGTCGTCACAACACCGACACCAGCCGTCACAACACCGACACCAGCCGTCACAACACTGACACCAGCCGTCACAACACCGACACCAGTCGTCACAACACCAACACCATCCGTCACAACACCGACACCAGCCGTCACAAAACCGACACCAGCCGTCACAACACCGATACCAGTCGTCACAACACCGACATCAGACGGCCCAGCACCGACACAAGCCGTCACAACACTGACACCAGCTGTCACAACACCGACACCAGTCGTCACAACACCAGCACCAGCCGTCACAACACCAACGCAAGGCATCGAAACACCAGCACCAGCCGTCACAACACCAGTACCAGCCGTCATAACACCAGCACCAGTCGTCACAACACCAGCACCTGTCGTCACAGCACCAGCACCTAGTGCATATGTATATGCAAAGAGTAAGGCATGGGTGGAAACAATGATGTTCTGGACATTAGATAACTTTGGAAAATATTTTAATGGCAATCCAATGCGGAGTGTTAATGTTAATTTATTTATGAATCTTATTGTATTGTTTATTTTAAAACTATTTGTGAGCTGATCTACGCTAGAACATTCAATTCTAGTTAAATAGTTGTGTTTAGTTCTTCTTTTTTTAAATTGGTATCTGTTCATTCGAAAGAAGCATGTGATATATTTTCAGCGGAAGTCAATATTGCAGTGCCTTCGCAGGTTAAGATCAAGGCCAACTTCTCGACCGATTTAGAGAATCACACGTCACCAACATTTAATGAATATAAAACCAAGTTTCAAAAAGCGGTAAGCGGTTAAAGCTGTTACCTCTTTAATTTAGCTAAATTGCATCGAAAGCCTAAGGATTATTGAGAAACGTTCAAGTTCGGTCCCTGGGTATTACCAGTACGTTATGCGGTACGAGAAGATAACAAAGTGTGAATCGTGATAGCTCGGTCAGTTTTTGTTATCTTAGTAACGTGTTTGCATCTTCTTGACAGTACATGTAACACATGTATACTATTTTCTGCAAATATGTTCAATAATTATTACATATTTAGAGTAGTATTTATTTTAACAAGATGTACAAAAGTAACTTTGTACGTGTCCTTTGTAGCTGACAGACTCATACAAGGAGGTAAAGGGATTCCGATACGTTTTAGTCCACAATTTTACGTGAGTCTCAGATATGATTACAAATTATATAAACATTATTTGTTTGGAAACAAATTATCTTTAAAAAAAAACTACATTCAACATTGTTCATTCGAAGTCAATGTGCAGGTACATTAAATGTGTTCATAATTTAATTTCACATTTCTACCAACACCACAAGGACAATTTTGAAACCAATATTTACACCTTGGAAGCGCACACAAATTACACAATGGCAAATACAAGTACGCAGGGCGAATACAAATTCTAGGAACACATTTTTGACACAAATTATGTATAATAAAAACTATATCGAGGACATTTGATGGTTTCGGTAGATCATCGATTTTAATTCACGATTGATCAGGGAAATTCCTATTTGTGCGAGTGTATAAAAGCAATAAGTTACCCGAAATCAACAAATACTCTTTATATTGAATGTTTTTTCTGTCAATTATTAACATTTGAAAACAGTTAAAATGGAGATTTTCGCTTGAATAATGAATTCATGACATAAACAAACGAGGTCATTTAATAGTTAAACCGTGAAAATTATAAATTATTTTCACTGTTATTTTTTAACTGTTTCAAACAGTGAATGATTCCTTTTAAATCAGTGATATTTTCAGATAAATCAAGGAAAACAAGTTTCTACAATACAATTTTGTCTCTCGATGTTAAGTGTGTGTGTATATGAGGATGAGATTATTTTTCACCTGTCCAGTGTGTATATATAGCAATTTATCTCACTAAAAACATTATTTGCTCAAATTGCTGGCTCAATTTCGAACGCTTGTTTTCTGATACACATCTTATTTTGCATTGTACTTTCGTTGGTGTTGGACACCAGACATATTAAAAATGTAAGTTCAAACTCTAATTATAATGGGGACAACAAAACAGCGATGAAGATAATTAAATATTAATTATTTCATTTCAGCGCAGGCAGTATCGTTTGCAATTACGACGTTCTGTTTCAAGGAAGTAGTGACCTGGCAGAAGAAGTCAACATAGATGTACATGATGTAAATGTGACTTTAGATAACGAAAGATACGAATTGAAAATAAATAAGACAGAAATCACGACCGTTTTCCAACAAGGTATTTACTGATGAAATTAGCAATAATGTGTTTTAATTTTATGATTTGACACTTTTAATGGAACAGCAGTTTACTTTATTTAACTTATATCAAACATATTTTAATTTTAAAAGACACTGAATTAGTTTATGTAATCATATAAATAGGAAAATAATTTATAACAATAATTATGTGCTACGTTTGGTTCTTATCGCGCTGATAAACAATCAATGTCCATTAAGTATCAATTCTGAATCGTTATTCGTATATATTAAAGCGACTTTTTTACCAGATTTTTAGGTTTTTTTAATGGTTTGTCAATAAGTGCCTTAAATCGATACATGTAAACATCAAAACTAAAGAGCTCCAATATAAAACAAGAATATGATTTAAAAAATTAAATAAAAGAAAAAGATTATCCCAAGGCTCAAACAACTGGCCTTAGGATTTAAAAGATACCGCTAAAACCACTCAGCCTTCCGGGCTCTATTATATTTCTGGTGCATTTTATAAGCAATCGACGTATTGGCACAAAATATAATGGAAACAACATAAACACTCAAAAGCATTCAATAGTTTCGCGTTTGTAACGTTTTGTAAATTGACTGAGTTCTAATTATGTAACTCATAAACGAAATTGTATTTTCAGTTGAGTCTTTTCCATTAGTTTTATTTTGCTCCATTTTGAACGGTGTTCTTTAGAAAATATGTGACAGAAAGTTGGAAAATTGTCATTTCGCCAATCTGTCCATAAAATGTGTTATAAAAGATTGCTTATATCTACTTGTCTTTAATGAAACATACCAGTATCATAACAGAACCCTTGTAAAAAGTTAGTAAATCGTTCCATGCGTATTCATAAAATAGTAACTCCGTGTTTTATAGGCTGAATACAATAAAAAATGCTAAAAGTTTGCCCCGAGAAAACTTCCCGCGGGCGCGGGAAAATTTGTATTAATAGTGAAATCCGTTATGAGTGAAATATTCTTGAAGTATGCAAAGTTTGTAGACCTGAGTCTGAATTCCACTAGAGGCTTGTCATAAAATATATTTTAAGCACCGTATGCTTTTTTCGTAACTACAAGTTTTGTCATCAATATTTGTTTAAAACGTATATGTTCTGAAAAGACAGAAAATGCCTTGATAAAAACATATCCATATTAAGTGGGCTATACCGTCGATATTGTTTTTTAAATTAATGTATTTGCGTGTTGCGTGTTGATGTTGGCGTTATTGCAGTTGCAAAAAACTCGGGATGCCAGTATGTTCAGATTTCATGCGGTGAAGAATACCAGAAAGTATGTCGTTCAGACAGTATACTGTGTGTTCCACCGTGTGACCAACCAGATGCCGTCAATTGCGAACATGGTACTTGTGTGTATGACCATAGAACGAAGTCGACCGCGTGCAGGTATGATTACACAATTACAATGTCATTTATTGCTATATTTGGCCAAGTTATAGAATGTATGTCGTGAACATTGCAAAAAAATCATCTTGTAAGTTAATACATACAAACACGTATACAAACTATATATTATTCAAGTTGAACACACTCCATCAGGATTTTTGAAGCACAAATCAAGACACTTTTTTTTTTAAACTCGTTTTCAATCACTAATGTAAATACATGCACACTAGATCTATATTTATCTTAAGATCATTCAATACATACCACCTCAATACGGACCGTTGCTACCACATAGTTGCCAGCCGTTAGTCCGTTCCTGTGTTAATCACATTTTAAACCCATATTAATGATTCAAAATTGATGGGGTTTTCACCATTCTTTGCGCTTCTCAAATAATTTACTAGGTATTGATGACGGGCTCACATTCGCTCTCAGTTAAAATGTTTATTTTACGAAATGCATGACTTGTATGCACAAATTCATTGGATACTCATTTATGATCCACCATAAATATTAATTGTAATCGTTGCTCTCAGATGGAATAACAATTGTTAAGTGTACATCAATGTATCGATAGAAGCTGATTAAATGGTCTCCACATTCATGATTGTGACTCAGACGGGTACCAATGTTCAGGAGTTTAGATGTGAAGGAGTTGAAGAATAATAGGCCCGTTTCATAAACAATTCTTAAGTTTTTCGTAAGAATTCTGCGATTTTTACGTACGAACGTTCTTACGCCAATTCCTACGAACGTTTCATAAACACGTTCGCAGACTTAAGATATCTATTGATGCAATTCTTGTATACATCAGACCCTTACAAAGTTTCTTTCTTGCAGTTGCAAAGAAAGCGACAGCCATGTATTCAGTGGTAAATTTTGTAAAGTGTAGGTCGAGAAACTTCAACTAGAGTCAAAGTATATCGTTGCCATAGCAGCCAGCGTGGGCGGAGTCGTAGTGATCTATGCGGCGGTGGTCAGCGTGTGCCTAGTCTACAGGATGATGAGGAGGAAGACATTTAAAGAAGCTGATGAAAGGTCTGTGCTCAGCTTACAAAGCTCCTTAAAGACATCTTAACTTAACTTTATGTTGCGGGGACATTTTCAGATAAAATGTTCTATAAGAAATCCAATGTTTTCTGCTTACAAATTGATAAAATGTAAAATAGTGAGCAATTTGTTATTCTTTTAACACTTTTAATTAAAGAAAACATAACATGAAATTGCATTCTATGCATTTGACTGGATTCCCATACATTTTCCATAAGTAGCTGTGTATAGATGTGCCGTTAAATAATACCATGCTTTCAGACCCAATAACTAACCGTTAAGTAGCTGAAATTTGATTGAGAATATTTTTCAACATTCGGAAAGGTATCACTTACTTGTTTGACAGACTTTTTTTAATCGTTTATGTACTG
Source organism: Dreissena rostriformis (assembly GCA_007657795.1). Classification (NCBI taxonomy): domain Eukaryota; kingdom Metazoa; phylum Mollusca; class Bivalvia; order Myida; family Dreissenidae; genus Dreissena; species Dreissena rostriformis. The sequence goes on from VMBQ01000269.1 coordinate 69,807, forward strand.
GGCGTGGACATGAATTCCAGAGGATATCATCAATTGAATGATGGTCTTATTAACCGTTGAGTAGCTGTCATTTGATTGAGAATGTGTGGATTTGTTAAACGTCAGAAAATGTGTATCTTTGAAAATAGTCAAGGCATATTTCTTTTTCCATACAGTGGTGAGAATATTGGCCTGGATAATCTCAGAAGATCCAGTCGAGCACGCTCCGAGAACAGTTACGAGGAGTTAAGAGGGCGGCACACATCAGAAGAGACGACTTCAAACGGCTCGATAGATGGCATTACAAGGTCGAGGTCAGAGGTCACGAAGGTAGTGGATGGCATGGAACACAAAGTGACAACGGATGAGAAGGGAAATGAGGTGATGTATCGGATCTTTTATTGGTTTGAATAGAACTCGGTGTATTCTACAGGGAACTTTTACTAAACTATGCAGGTTACGTTCAATAAATCGATGGATTCATGAGCACCTCTAGATGTGCAATGAAGTGTTCTTTTTTTCTTAACTAAAAATACTATTTTTTCTTCATTGGAGGTATGTTCATTCATGCATTCTCTCTCATATGCTCTAAAAGATTTTTTTTTCTCGCCTAGTTGGCTATACTTTCAGCTCCCCGATGTTGTTGTTTTTTTGTCATTAGAATAAATAAGCTGATGATATTTGCTGACGCATATGGTTGATCCGACGGGCGGGTGCTAGTATAATAGATAACAGTCGGTTCGGTTTTACTCTATAACACACGGGCAAACAGGATGTTTACTTCAGTACAGCTGATAACATGTTGCAATTGCATGCACAAAATGGCCTAGATCAGTTAGTTTTCAGAAGCGTTGACACCTAATGGGGTTGTTATCACTTAAGACTTTAAAAAAAAATTACATAAACATTGACGACCCAGGAAAACTTTGTACATTTGTACAGTGTACCAAAATATTTCAAGACGAATATGACAAAAATATGCATGCTTTGAACACTACCGGTACCTTATAAAACCGTGGATTTAGTCAGCTATTCGATAATATCAACACGCTGAATGGGTTTTCCACAATGCTCCTCTTTTTAGCAGCGCCTTGCGCCATTTTTATCCTAGATTGTTTCCTGTTAAAGCTAGAGATTTATCCATACAAAGGTGTACATCTACCAACCAAAACAACCACGTGACCTTGGCCGGCAACGTCAGCCATCCGTGTACCCGTATGCGTCGGAGGAAAACGCATCGCAGACCGGAAGTAGCGCGTACGACTATATTGACACCGGAATTCAGGTAGCTAGTATATGAATAGAAACAAACAATTTGGTACGAATTAAATACATTTTACTATTGATAAGTGTAAACGGATTAAACTTCATTTACTCCAAAGGCATCCTCCGTAACGCGTGTATAGAAAATATAATACGATAAATAATTATAAAATCGTATTTATTTTACTTTGATTTCAGTGCGCCTTTGAAGTTTGTTGTTTAGATGTCGATTAAAACAATTTCTGAAATGTGCCATTTAAAATTGTGTTACTTGGGTTTATATAATGCTGGCCATTGCTGTTTTCCCTTTTAGTATCAAATCCGCCGACCAAACCTCAGCATCAGAACCATTCGCATATGAGAACAGGCAGCACAAACAGAATGGTTTTGAATACGAACGGCATGATAAGTGACATTTTCACGAAACGGCATTGAACTTTTAATGATTTGACGCATTGAGTTTCTTTTACGTTTTAAAGTTTGTATAATATCGAGGGCTGAACGGAAAACTGTTGTATCTCCTTCTTTATTTAATATGAGTTACGACAGTCTTCCGGGCACCCCTCGATATGCATAATATATCACGTTAAGTGATAATTCGAAACAACCTTAATTTAGGGTTTCACAAGTTTTTCGTTTGCGTTTATTTCTATGCATTTAATATAAATTGCTTATAATCAATTTCATTTTGTATAGATTACACTTCTGTTATATTGTTAATAGACTTGTGTACCTATTCCATTACACATTTATATTTTTATAATGATACTTTTGCATTTGTCATTTGCCAATTATATCACCACTTAATAAATACATCCAGTCGTATTATACCTTTTTAAATTGTGATGTTGTGTTGTGTATTGCATCAAGAGGCATTGTGCCGAGCAAAGAATCGTTAATCGATAAGGTAGGTTACTGCTGTCAGGCTTTCATTCTCACTGTGGCCTCCCTCGATGTTAAGAATAAGTAAGGGAGACAAATGCGGGATGTTCGTGTCCTCTAAATTTCTTAGCGCTATTCCCACTGAAACATGTACTTCATTACATTATATCAGAGTAAATGAGTTAATATTATTATTTGATAACTGATTCTATATTTGTGATGGTCTTAAAACATTCTGTAACAATGCTCATTCTTGCAAAATGTAGAAAACTTAAAGAGTTAAAACGAAATGATAATAATAATAATAATAATAATAATAATAATAATAATAATAATAATAATAATAATAATAATAATAATAAAATAATAATGCAAAACCACTGATCTCTACTATGTAAATCTATATGCACAAGTAACATTTCCCCGCTGTTTACGTATGTTAGACGAAAGACCCACCGCCGACGAAAATCGTCACATTATCAGCACAGTAACCGTCAGAAAACACAGAAAACAGAACCAGTTAAGAAGCATAGCTGCTGTTTGCCACGTGGTGTTATCCATATGGACGATGGTACACCGTCGTCCATATGAATTATTAAATACCCATTTTTTATTTTATTTTTTAGGGTAAGGGTTAGGGTTAGGGCTCGACCGTAGCCCAACAGGGGCCTCTGTATCTGTGGAACTATTATTGTCACATTGCATTGTGACGTCACTGTCGGAAACAGCCGTCTCCGTACTTCCAAAGTCAAGGTAAAACAAGTCAAAAATCCAATTTGGACGTAATAAAGCTTGACAATTTCTCAGCCATAACTTTCCAATAAGCCGATGGATTTTAAAATAATTTGACACACACACACATGTCATTCATCATCAGACGACGAGTGGCGTGTTACATTCGTCACCCTACCACAACGATCAAGGTCACACTTCAAAAATAAAATTTGGCTTTAAACAGCTTATTCGGATTGTAACTTTGTCATTCATCATGCTATTTCAGATAACTTACCATTAACGACAACCATGAGAACAAAGCATTTCGTGTGTAAAATGTGTCCATACCTCAGAGGGCAGGGTCATACCTAGAGATCAAAGGTTAAATTCGGAAATAAAACAGGTTGTCCAGGTTGCAACTTTTGCATTCATCATTCAATTTTAAGACGTGTCGTGTTCTAACCTATTGTTCTCTCACTAAATTTGTACCTTCTATCAGGTCAATTCTTCAACAACTGGTGTCCGTGAACTCAGGTGAGCGCTTGAGCGGCATCGTGGCCCTCTTGTTATATTTGTGTTACGTAATAAACAATGGTATGGTATAAATTATGTTGATGTTTAAAACCAATATATTTATGGTATGTAAAACATATACGGAAAATAATGGTATCTCATAAGCGTATGAGTAATGTGTGCTGTTCTCATCAAATCATCATTCATAATGATTTGTATTATCCCCACGCTTTTAAAAGCGTGGGGATATTGTGGTTATCTCCGCCGTCTGTCCGTCCGTCCTGGCCACTATCTCCTCCTACACTATTAGCACTAGAACCTTAACACTTACACACATGGTAGCTATGAGCATATGTGCGACGTTGCACTATTTGGAATTTTGATCTGACCCCTTGGTCAAAAGTTATGTGGGCGGGGCAGTTTTCCTGAGTGAAAATCTCTGACCCGGCCCGATCCCAACCCCCATAACTTTTGACTCAGGGGTCAGATCAAAATTCCAAATAGTGCACCGTCGCACATATGCTCCTAGCTACCATGTGTGTAAGTTTCAAGGTTCTAGTGCTAATAGTGTAGGAGGAGATAGTGGCCAGGACGGACGGACAGACAGACNTGTTCAGTATCGTTTCACATACGCCGGACCTTTTTATATTTCTTGTTTCATTTTAAGACAATGTCTCAAGAGCAACATGCGCCTTATAAAATGCACATTCAAGTACAAATACAATAAGCTGTCGTTTATAACTTTATGTTTCTCAAACAAGGCAATCAGATGAGTAAATTCGTCTCAGCTTTTCATATTGAAATTATCAAACGTAATAATTTTAATTCTAGGGCACTAAGGAGGGGAATTCTTATTTTAAATGTGAAACATATATATGTGACAACGTTGTGAAACAACAAAAAGATCAAAGAAAACGGTGACCAAACCTGGGAATATTCGGTAAAATAGACTCAATAACAATATCAATTCAGATTAAATTCATAGAATACTGTTTAAATCTCTATATTAAAGTGCCTTACATGTACATTATATATACATGTAAAAGTAAATATGTGTCCAAAGCTAGGATTTTAAAAGTTACTTTGCGTTACAAGCGGCTCATGTCTAAAACTAAAAAAACACCGCTGATGTCAATAAGCATCAGCATTTAACACTGCACTAGTTCATATGCATAATTATGATTATGACAATAAACAGAGTTATTTGTAAGTAATGTTCCCCACCACCACCACCATTCCCGCCCCCAAAAAATTAAAAAGGTCGTTTTATCTTAAATCGACCAGTTATGCCGAGGATGTTAAAAAATAAACTACATCGAAATACCTATAGGAGGAGCAACAAGCGAACGGACAGAAGGACGGGATGGACGCACAAGGGTAAATCTATATCGCCCTCCACCACTCGGAAAGTGGTGGCATATACAAAGTTCACAAGAACTGAAGACCTGATTGATGTAAGGGAATCCGTAGAAGGTTGTTTGTTCTGTAAATACTAACATTTTAACACAGTCTAAATATATAGCCACGATTTTTTGTATATGAGTATGCACTTGTAATAAAATACAACCGGATGACAATATCAATTTAGTTAAATATAAATCATGTTTGCTAATATCACTGTGTTCAAAGAGACATTCGGAACGGTCGTATGATAAAACAATTTCGCGAATGCATTCTGCTGACAGTTTAATTTCAGATCAGGATTTATAGTTTTAAATCGAATCAATATGATGAGTCGAACATTTCAATGGTGAAGTGTTTGTGATAAAAGTACGGAAAGATGGTTTGGTTATACATATGAGAGCAATAATCATGACAACGTGCAAACCAGACTGTATACCTAAACCATGCAGACAGCGTATAAAGCGCATGTTAATTATATTAAATAAGGCAAAATGTTGTTTAAATATATACAGTAATAGTAATATATCAAATAAATAGATTGATACCAACATATCAATGTTTAAAAGTTTACGTAAATGTTATGTTGTTTATGTTTTAAAATATACCTTTTACTCAAATTGCAAAGTAGAATATTAAATTGTTTTCATCAAAACCCACTGAAACAAATGCATTATTGTACACAAACTGTATCAAAGCTAAATATAGTTTAATATAATTTGGATTGTATTGTACTTTTTATTTCATGCCAAACAAACAAACACAAACAATCATACAGTGTATATATAGCTTGCTGCAGTAGTGTCTTATGTTCGTTATTATCGTAACTTGATGAATATACGTTGAATATATCAGTGTATGCTTGCATCTATGCCTGCATGACAGATACTGGAAATGCCACACAGACGTTGCATAAAGTTTTACAGAAATTACTGATCAAATGGATTGGAGAAAAAGTTGTTGTATAAACAGACACAACACATCAAATGAGATAAGCGCTGATCAAATGTACTCAAAGAAGTAAACATACTGCCTTGGCGCAGAAAGCACAATCAAATGGTTTTCGCCCAATTGATGATAGTAGGTTCCCTTTGTCTACTGGAAGAACAATTAATGTCATATTATGGTCGAATGACGAAAATATCATGACGATGGATATGGTCAAGATGCATTTTTATATGATGAAAACTGTCAATGTAAGTTAAACTGAACTTACTTGGCAAATTATTGATTTATGAGGATGGGGTGATTCAAAAAGGTTGTTTACAGAGTTTGTAATTTCTTGAAAACTATCAATCATTTGCATAAACTTTGCAAAACTACAATTATGTTACAAAAAGTTAATGACTGCACCTGGTAATTTCTAGTAATTTTGTATAATGTTTCATTGCGCTTACATCATTTATTGCAAACAAAAATACCTGTATAACGATAAAACTTTACGCATATGCGAAGTTTTGCCAAGCATAAGATTAAAACGACCCAAATGGCAATCTGTACACATGAACAAATCAATATTTGATAAGAAAATGGTGTAACCTAATTTGTTTTCTGATAGCGTAGACAAATTTACTAAAAACGGAAGTTAACATGTACTAATTTATAAATACATGGTAATAAAAATAATTATTATTTACAACAATATTTTACAAAATCATAGTTTATCTCAAATTTATTTAATGTAATAATATCGTTGTCGTGTTATTAGAAACATGAAGCACTACATTACGGCAAGTTGAATGACGGTAAACTTGTAAAATCATTACTTTGGTAGACTACCATTTAACCTTTTCGAAAACATACAATTTGTTTATCTTTACTATATTCATGCTATTTAATTATACGATTAAACGATTTGTTAGTTTTGGTGTTGTGTGTATAACAAAATATCAACAAAGCGAAGTATTGTTTGCCAAGGAAATTATCAATATGATTTTCAACGGGTTTCAAATGTGTCTGTTCGGGCTTGGTATCGTTTCGCGGATCTGTTATTTTCATGCCGGGCCGGGTATTAATATAAATACATTGTAGCTTTTAATTTGTTCCGACAGTTTCAAAATAAACAGATGTCCGCCATTTGGTTTATTTTTATCATGAAGTAATATCTTAGACATACTGTGCAAAGCAAATTCAATATTTAATACATTTAAAAGATATTTCTTAAGTTTATTGAAAAAAAATTAAATCATGTTTCAACAGTTTTGAAGTGAAAACATAAATGATTGGCATTTTTTTAGATTTCGTGTAAACGAACGCAGAGAAATAAAAACACTTTTATTCTGGTCAAATGTGTTTAGACGATATTAAATACTACAAAAAGTATTACTAAAAGTGTCAGGACTTTGATTATTTACAGCGTAAATGATGTTAAATCTAGACTTATTGGAAATTAGGTCATTAAGGAGTACATGTTTTGGCGGATTTATCCGGTTTTAACATTGCCCAAATGTTGCCCTAAATTAATCATAGCTAGACTGGATATTTCCGGACTTAGCTCCGGTTAATAAAAATACTCAATAGTATTATATAGTAGAGGTATTTTTCAAATACCCGACCGACCCATATTTTTAAAGAAGAAACCGAAGTTAATTTTAATGAAACCGATAATGCGGGTATTTTTGGGTACCCGCTGTGTTTTTTTTTATCAAATTAATCAGTATTAGTTATTTTTTTGGTTGGTATCTCTGGGCGGCGTTTGCACGGCGAATGTACAGCGACTATACGGCGTTAGCGTGCCATGAGAACGCGGTGTGTGCACTCTGAGCGAGTTGGATACGAGCTGTAGCAACTTCTTGCCGGCTGTTAAAACGCTGTAGGTACGCTTTGATGACGCTGTAAAGGCCCAGTCACACAGCGCATTACGGCTTAATCACATACAAAAAGTTTTAAAAATCTGTTGAAAGTGGTCGTAAGTGGTAATGTATGGTCAATGTTGGCTTGGCAGTGCTTTTGACGTGCTTTGCACTAGGTCTGGCCGCCGGCGGCTGTTCCACTGCTGAAACAATGTCTTAGCTTGGCTAACCATTTCTAGCCGCGTGTAAGGTTAGAAATAGGTTCGCGCGTGTTTAAACGCGGGAAAAAAGGCAAGTTACCACGGCTAGCCGCGGCCTTATCGCGTCTGGAGCACTGTTGATCACGTGTTGAGCACGATCGTAAAACGGGAACACCAATGTCATAGCACTGTCTAATCACGGCTCGGCCTCGTCGGAAGCTCAGCTTGCCACGTATAAAAGCGGCCGCGCTTGGCTGGTCCTCACAGTTGCCGATCTTTTACAGTCTTAATTCGTTCGCTGTTCTCAATTTTATAATGCCAAGAAAAAAGGGTTCCCCTGCAAAGAAGAAGCCAATTAAGTATTCGAAGACAAGGCCAATGCCCCAGCTGAGGATGAGGCTCTTCAAGTCTCACAGGCCCAGGTAACGGTTCATGTCCAGGCCTAGGTCCATGCTACTCCTGCTAATGCTTCCAGTCCAGATCCTGGCCCTCAGGCTGATACTGACCATGTTGCTCCTAGAGCAGCGGGGCTGCTTTTGATGGTCGGTACATTTTATTTTAATCAAGTCACTGTATTTTCATTTGCAAATGTTGTTACTTTCAAATTTACATTACGAATTTCTATTTAGAAATGAAAATTAAAAGCAAGTAACTAAATAAATTGTCACTTAATGAACTATTTTTTATGTGCTGGTACTACCCCTGTCGCCGATCCCTGCTTCCATCCCTACTGCCACAACGATTGCTGTCACCATTACCTCTACCTCTGTTGACACCCCTGGTGCAGACCCTGAGGCACCCATGGAGCTTGGAGAAGTCGCCCTAAGCCATTTTGGAGGGAGAAACACTCATTGTGGTAGAAGTGAAGCCTTCTACCCCTCCTCCCCAAGTCGAGGAGGAAGAACCAGTACTCGTAAGCAAGGGTCGTTGACGGGGACACGGCAAGGGTTAAAGGCCCCCAACAAGGACTGGAGTCTTGACGCTGCTATAGAGGAGTTGGGCGAGAGCTTCTCATGAGTATAGCTGTGTACGATGGCCTCACAAACTTCACGCACAATCAGACTTATGGTGTTTTGGGGGACCCTCCAGACATATAACATCTCATGGTACTTGGAGCCATAGGTAAGGTGCCTCAGGGTGATACCAACCTTGAGTCCTGGTGCAATCGTTGCTCTCCAGTTGGAGGTCTCCTTGGTAAGGGCTGGTGTCAGTCTCTGCACAATTGCATCGTACATCGCAGGAGGCATCCTCATAATGTTCTAAAAGGCTCTTGCATCTACGTTCCGCAGCTCGACCATGAGACAGTCGTAAAGCCACAGCTGAGGTCTCCTCGCAATCCAGTCACGCACCAAGATATTCCGTATTACCCTACTCCTCCTCCTTCTTCTACTTAGCTTAGCAATGATATGTTGGGACTGTATCAGTTGCGTCTCCTGGTGCCGGAGCATACCAATGAGAATATCATGGCGTTGAAGGTTCGTGTTCACCCCTTGACATCTAGACTGAGAGTTCAAACGTATAAGAAAATTGTTGTATTTATATGCCGCAAAGCAGAAGTGATACAGGCGTGATAAGGCAGTGAACATTCGTGTTTAACACTTGTTCGAGACTCCGTTTAAACGGTCTTAAGTAGTGCTATGTGCGCGGGAACCCCCACTTGTAAGTGATAAGCCGCAAAACACACGCCATTTCCCTTGATACCAACGCGAAACACCCGTCCGATGACCGTGCTCTGCCCGTGACAGCCCGCTAAACTTTCGTGTCTTACTGCGTCTTCCAAAGTTTTAATCACCGGAACACGAATTATCACGTGTGTTTCATGCGTGTTGCACGTCTTTACCACGTGTATCACCCGTGGTTGTCCGCGGTATAAAGTTTTGAGCAGTTCAATACTTTGTCTGCGTCCAACGCCGTTCCGAATTTTCCAAGCGTCCTGCTACGTCTGAACATCGATGTTAGCTCGTCTTAAACTCGACATCAACGCGAACAACATCGTCTGCTTCACCGGATATCAATTTCTGACGAGTTTTGGCCGTGATTATGCCGTAAATCGCTGTGTGACCGGGTCTTCAGAAGGCGATGATGACACCGTCAAAGCGTTGTGAGAACGCTGTAAGGACGCTATGATGACGCTGTAAAAACGCGACGATGACACAATAAAGACGTTGTGAGAACGCTGTAGGGACGCAATGATGAAGCTATAAGAACGCGATGATAACGCTGTAAAGACGTTGTGAGAACGCTGTAGGAACGCTATGGTGAAGCTATAAGAACGCGATGATTACGTTGTAAAGACGTTGTGAGAACGATGTAGGTACGCAATGATGAAGCTATAAACACGCGATGATGACGCTTTAAAGACGTTGTGAGAACGATGTAGGTACGCAATGATGAAGCTATAAGAACGCGATGATGACGCTGTAAAGACGTTGTGAGAACTATGTAGGGACGCAATGATGAAGCTATAAGAACGCGATTATGACGCTGTAAAGACGTTGTGAGAACGCTGTAGGAACGCTATGATGACGCATAAAGAACGCGATGATGACGCTGTAAAGACGTTGTGAGAACGCTGTAGCAACCCTACGCTGAAGCTATAAGAACGCAATGATTACGTTGTTAAGACGTTGTGAGAACTATGTAGGGACTCTATAATGACGCTATAAGAACGCGATGATTACGCTGTAAAGACGTTGTGAGAACGCTGTATCGACCCTATGATGAAGCTATAAGAATGCGATGATTACGTTCTTTAAACATTGTGAGAACGGTGTAGGGACGCTATGATGACGCTATAAGAACGCGATGATTACGTTGTTAAGACGTTGTGATAGCGATGCATGGACTCTATGATGACGCTATAAAAACGCGATGATTACGTTGTAAAGACGTTTTGAGAGCGATGTAGGGACTATATGATGACGCTATAAAAACGCGATGATTTCGCTCTATAGACGTTGTGAGAACGATGTAGGGACTCTATGATGACGCTATAAAAACGCGATGATTTCGCTCTATAGACGTTGTGAGAACGATGTAGGGACGCAATGATGACGCTATAAGAACGCGATGAATGGCTCTTAAAGATCCACAGGCGATCGCTTTATCAAATGTAATAACCAACATCGTTAATCTGGACATATGTTTATGGTACAAGGATGTGCCAATATTCTGCTTTTGTTAACATTGGAACTGTTCCGAAGTATATGTTTTTTATAGTTTCTTCTTTCTAACAGTTATAATTTTTAAGGTGCATAAAACGCAATTAGAAATTAATAAGACATGCTGTACCACTGTTGGCTTCAATCATGCCTTCTTCATTCCTGATATGCGAGTCCAACAAATAATAACTGGCATCATTTATTTAGATATATGTGGAAAAGAATAGTTTAAAAAATTACGATTATAAATATTAACATTTTTATACTAAATATGCAATAAACTCATTTTCGTAAAAACAAATGTCAGTAACGACCGTTTTTCGCTAAGCTCACGAATTTTAGTTTCATCCTCTTATAACTGTACATGTTTTACTTCGATCATACCAAGCCTAATAATATATGTTGAAAAATATGTGTGTATTTTTTTCAAATAAAGGACGTTAATAACTTATTACTGAATTTATCTTGAATTGGAAATGCAATTCTGAATTCAGAAGAAATTGTGCTTATGTCGAAATGAAAAACTCATAATACAGTTATTCAAATAATTGGCAGATGAAATGTAACATCAGTGTAGATTGTTGGCGATATAAAAAGTAAATGTGCTATATATTGTCAATGGATTCTTGAATTACTGTTAGTAAAAATCTATTCTTTTTCATTTCATCACCTCACTACTGTATAAAAATTGAGAGCAAACTTAAGAATCATAACCGGATTAAATTGTAGATCCGATGCGCACCTTGTATTTGAGAAGAAGTATGTGTCTGTCCATAAAGAACATGTACAATTTTTGCTAAGTCTTCATTGTGCCCAAGCCTTATACGGAGGTGGTGTCTCGGCTTATCTCCTTATTGAAGACTGCTGCTTGGACTCTGGATCATGTTTTGTCTGTCGTTACTATCCGATCAAGAGAGTTATCATCATCATATTTTTACCGGCAGGGAATTGCGTGGGAACAATCGATGTGTGTTGTGAGTCACTATCCTGTGGAATTCGCGGCACACCAGCGTGCAGACCCTTCAGAAATCTTAAACTCGTCAGTTATAATAATATACGGTACAATGTTGAAGAAGTGAGAGACGACTCGTCTGCTATGCTTCGCACAGTAAGCTTTCAAGCTGTGTCTGTCTGACGCTTGACCAGGTATGTGATCCTTGCAGTTATTGTAGACGTCAGTCGACCTGGCTTTTTGTTATCGAACACTTTATTTCTACCTTCAGTATAACGCGCATGTACACACATGTTTTACTGCAACGTGGCTATGTATCCGATTTTCGACCATTATTGAACTTAATCAATAGCCAATAGAGGGCTGAAAATTGTTCCCAAAAGTAGACCGAAACGAATAAATCCTTACAGAGAATTGGCTTATTTCAGAGATATCACATACACATTGGCTACCTTTCTCATTGTATGAATGAATATGGAACCATTTATAACTCAGAGATATTTTTTTTTCTCTTAACAAAGTTAACTGTTGTTAAGTTTTTGTTTACGTCGAATGTGCATTTTCATCAAACCAACTTATTTCAAAATATTTTTCAACTATCGTTTCGTTTATGAATAATCATCAAAATTGCTAAAATTATCAACATTTTGTAACGTTTTTCATCGATTACTTTGAGTATACGTATATTACTACCATTGCGTTATAATTATGCGTTATCATATCAAAAAGCCTCAGTGGTCTAAACGTTGCGCGTTAGATTTTGTTTAAGAGGTTTATGGTTCTAATCACAGTTTGGAAAACTTTAGTATTTGACCGTTTATCTCACTATGATAACTGATTAAGACTATTCAAAATGTTAAAGTTGTGTTTATGAATACATTAAATGACATTTTTCATGTATACGTAAATCTATGAACAAGTTCCTAAAACACGTAAAGAATTCATAAATGAATAAAAAATCTTGATTCAATTGACATTTCTTAAGTTGATATTCTGACGAGCAATAAATCGTGTAAATTTATAAACAGAGCATTCGCGAATTCAATAAATCTGAACCTCAGTTCTATGATAAGCGCACCCAGATCTTAAGTTATTGTTAACGTTAATAAAACAAAATGGCCATGTAAATTTTCAACAAAAAGGGACTATCCTTCTCAAGTCAAAGGTACTGGTTTATTGCTTTATAATTTTGTTCGGTGACAGTTTATTGACTCCCGTCATCGGGATGGCGTGTAGCTCCAAGTGGGCGATAGCTTTAATGCTTCATCTGTTAAAACATGTATGTTGTAGGTTATGGCTAATCTTCACTAGAAAATGCAATCGGTAAATCGATCTTTCGGTAGGTTTACCTGTTACATCCCTGAACATTACACTATTTGTATGTGTTCTACTCTGAAGAGAGTTAAAGCATTTTGTCCGCAAATTTCTCTAATATCAAAACAACACAGAAAAAGTGTACATATAACATATGGAAGAACACGGATTTATATTTTTTGTAAATGTTGTTTGACTATAATGCCTTTTGAAATTGATTTGCGATCATGTCCTAGTACTCCGAGTACTGTGCTACAGTGCAGTCTTTAAACTCCACAAACATTAACAGAAAATATAATATGATAGCCATTAATTTCATGTTAACATAAACACCAAACTGCAGTTGTTTTCTATTCTTCATATATACATAAATAATGTACACACACATATATATATATTGAAGAGTTTGTCTGTTACTGTCAGCCTTTGTCATTCTTGTTGGATGTGTATGTCGAACATAGATGTATTAGCGACCGTGTGTGTATGCTTGCAGGCGAGTGTACATCTTCTTTTTGAACTCGACGCCATTTTTGTTTTGAATGTCTGGCCTTTCACCCTTGACCTGCTCACGTGATACACAATGTCTTGTGCCGACCAATCAAAATTTGTTATCGGAAAACCGGCTCGGAATCGCTCGGCATGATCAAGTAAACAACGATGTAAACAAACTGATTGTTTGTAAACACAATTGACTTGGAGGACACTGTATTTTGAGCTCAAAACAAGTTGTATTGCTCATTTTTTATGGTAATGTCCAATAGCATATATATATTGTTTTTTGATAACCTTTATAAATAAAATATGAAAAAAATATTTAAAAATCGGTAAATAATTACGGATCGTCACCTTTATTGTTACTTTAATAAAAGCGGTTTATATTTTGCCCAAATTGAGATCATATATGCACATAATCCAGTCTTCTTTGCCAAACACAATTTATTTATTTATTAACCAAGGAGATAGCGCTTTAAAATACAATTTAATCGATTATTAAAATGATTACAGGTACCGTTTATCTTTAATTATACCTAGAACAAACGCATAAGTGTTTGCGGAACAAACGAGTTTTACGATTAAAAATGACAGAAGATCTGTTAAATCATGGCTGTTTAATATGGAACGCCAATGCTGCTTTCTGATGGCACTGGTCTTTATGTTCTGTGCATTTACTAAGTTGTTTTGTGTAAACTACATTTTGTCCTGTAGATACATCATTTTGTTCTGTACATTTTTCATTATGCTATGTGCATTTGCAATATCGTTTTGTACTAACAACATTTTGTTAGGTGCATACATCATTTCGTTCTGTGCATTCGTCATTATAATGTGTGCATTTACTAACTCGTTCTGTACTAACGGCATTTCATTTTGTGCATACATCATTTCGTTCCGTGCATTTGCCATTATGTTATGTGCATTTACTAACTCGTACCGTATTAACGACATTTCGTTTTGTGCATACAACATTTCGTTATGTGCATTTGTCAATATGTTATGCGGTATGTGCATTTACTAATTCGTTCTGTATAAGCGACATTATGTTGTGCATACGTAATTTCGTTCTGTGCATTTTTCATTATGTTATGTGCATTTAGTAACTTGTGCTGTACTAACGACATTTGATTCTGTGCAATCGTCATTATGTTATGTGCATTAAGTTACTTGTGCTGTACTAACGACATTTCGTTCTGTGCATTTTTCATTATGTTATGTGCATTTATTAATTCGTTCTGTACAAACGACATTATGTTGTGTGCATACGTCATTTCGTTATGTGCATTCGCCATTATGTTATGTGCATTTAGTAACTTGTGCTGTACTAACGACATTGGAATCTATGCATTTATCATTATGTTATGTGCATTTATTAATTCGTTCTGTACAAACGACATTTTGTTTTGTGCATTCATCATTTCGTTCTGTGCATGCGTCATAATGTTATGTGCTTTTACTAACTCTTTCTGTACTAAAAACATTTTGTTAGGTGCATACATCATTTTGTTCTGTGCATGCGTCATTATGTTATGCACATTTAGTAACTTGATCTGTACTAACGACATTTCGTTCTGTGCATTTGTCATTTTGTTATGTGTATTTTATAATTCGTTCTGTACTAACGACATTATGTTTTGTGCATACATCATTTTGTTCTCTGCATGTTTCATTATGTTTTGTGCATTTACTTATTCGTTCTGTACTTACGACATTATGTTTTGTGCATACATCATTGAGTTCTGTGCATGCGTCATTGTGTTATGTGCATAAACTTATTTGTTCTGTACTAACGACATTGCGTTCTGTGCATTTGTCATTATGTTATGTGCATTTACTTAATCATTTTGTACTAACGACCGTGAGTCGTGTGCTTACATCGTTTTATTATGTGTATTTGTCATTATGTTAATTGCATTTTTCAGGTTGTTCTGGACATACAACAGTTTGCCCTGTGCATATATCATATCCCTGTGTATACACCATTGCGTTAAGTGAAAATGCCCGTGTAATCTGTGCATTGTCCATGCCGTTCTGTTATTGGAGTTGACACCTAACATGACGGAGTTTTTTTTTCAAGTAGAGGTATTCCATAATAAACACGCAAGTAGATCATTTTGTTCGCAACATTTGCAAAAAAAACACGCGATAAAACCGTAATTTTGCGACCATACCAGAACACTGGCGGTTTATATTGAGTACATGTTGAAAACAGACAACTACATTTTGTACGGGTTCCAAGAAGCATTAAAATGCATTATATCAGTGAATTGAAAGAATAAGGATATAATAAAACTTGGAAATGGGATTTGTTTTTTATTATTGATGGAGATGAAGTTGGTGTGAGGAGGGTTCACAACTCGCAAACTAATGACTTAATGCTTTATGTAACACAGTTCTCTTTGTAACATAACGCATAGGAAGAACACTTACGATATTTTCATGTTTAAATTGTCAACATGTAATTAAGTTGACCATCCTATAACACTTCCGTGCTGGCTTCACAATAACGCATACCATATTTTATGTCAATCTAGTCTCGGAAGAATACATAACTAATAAGTTGCTTGACAGTACAAGCACGCTTGAAACTGGGTGCAGTATGTTTTAATTGTAATCGTGACAAGATTACATGGTTAATTGGTGTATGTTTTTATGTTTGTGCACTTGCCAGATGATAAATACGCCAATATATGCTAGTTCAACAAATTAGTTGGACCCATCCATTTGACATGTTCCTGTAACTATACATGTATTTAAACAAGAAAAACTTTGGCCACTAGAGTGAAAGGATCTAACAGAGAGGAGATAGTTATTAGTTGTTTGACTTATTTCCGCCCCTACCAAGGGGCGGGGGAATTTCTGTGGATTTGGACTGATTTTGTCATGTCTTGGAAACGTTATTGATTAATATAAGAATTATATGGATTTGGAAACATTATGTTGAAAACTAAATAAAATGCAAAGAACTATTATTTATGTTATCTTGTGTGTGCTATTACGGTACACTCCTTCAGGTGGTTTCTCGTCTCCCTAATTTCACCTCAGCGCTAAGACTCCCTGAAATTGTATACTAGGCTGAGCCCTGTGTTCACATTTATATATTCAACATTTGTCGTAAATCATAAAATGTAAAAGCAAATTAACTCCATATGCATCATAAGCTATCTCTTGCCATGACCAATGTAGTCAAGATTATGGACTTTTATATGGTAAGATTTGTTAACACGTATTGGTGTAACCCCAAACGATTTTTCACACAATTTTAATGGCTTCTGCAAATGTTTTTCGACCGAAAGAAGGTGTGTTTCAATAACAACATACACTCATGTCTCTGAATAATGCAAACATTATTATGCTAATACACTATCAAATCATGTAATTGTGTTATTGTTTTCCTGTTAAAAGAACACTAGAAATGTGTCAAAGTTTTCTATAGTTGAAACAAGAGGGCTTAAAGGTCCTTAGTAGCTCACCTATAGACAGATAGGGAAATACTGTTATGTGCAGACTTTGTGAAGTTTGTGTAATACATAAAGATTTTATATAGTATTGTTTACTCTGTATGACAATGATTTGACAGTATGACAGTATGAGAACTAATTAAATTATCACTAAAACATATATAAAAACAAGAACAAGAAGCATTGAGTGTGGAGTCAATATTGACCTACGGGGTATGATTAGAACACACTTAGTAGAGAGCAACCATATGATGACACACACCAAATATAAACCCCTAACCCTTACGATTTCAGAGAATAATATTTTAACATTATTTACTATATAAGTATATATGTAACATGTCATCCCAGAGGCATGATATGAACAAGCTAAACAGAGGACACAAATAAAATGTTACACTCTTAATATTGCACCCATGACCCTTGCGATTTCAGAGTTTCAGAGTGCAAGTTTACAGCATACCAGCTTAAATGACCCTACCCCAAAGCGTTCTCTATACAAGGTCAATAAATGAAATGCTCAACAGACACATCAACACACCGACAGACCATTTAATCGACCAGGGAAAGGGGTCAAGGTTTACAACAAATATATGCAAAAAAATATCTACTTTTGTGGGAAATAATATTTCAAATGTTTAATTTCTGCGGGCCATTCTTTCTAAAATGAATGTTTGAATGCGGATTTTTTTATACTGCTAATTATTTTCATGTAGTATTCTCTAGAGTTTCATATACATAAATAAGCATGCAAACATATTTATAATGATCGACTGCTTTTGATGTGTGGAAAACCACCCTCTGTAAAAAAAACATCTTTAACACTGAAAAGGAGTTGACTTTATTGTTATGTCATTGAAACAGGCACTGCACATGATGATCAAACCAAATGATCAACAGCATGATACTATAGTACAATATATTCATGATCAAAATTATTCACCATACTATGTTGTATAAAATGACAATGTTCAACTCAACTCCATATTTAACTAAACTGGCTAGAACTTTAAATAAACCAACATGACTCATGAGTTATGAAAGGCGTATCACTTGTCATGCATACTCTGCTCTTGTTGACAGTTTTCTAATTCAAAGTTTACTTAATTTTTTGACAGACACTCAGGCTATGCCACAATAATTATGTGGTTGTTTCAAAGAGCATGTATGTAAAAATCTTTTTAATGCATAAGTTTTGCCAGTTAATAATTTGCAATCTAACTTCCAAATATTTCACTTTCTTGCACAAATGATATCTAATACCTGACTATGAGCTGTATTTTAGAAAGAGAAATATGCTTTCTTATATGATGTGAATTCTTTTCATAATATACATTTGTAGATAGTAATCATTGTCAAACTGGCAGAGGTTTGCACTACACAAGGTGTGGAAGTCCACAAAAAGTGTGGGATTTGGAGGGTATAAATAGCCCGCGCATGTTCTTGCAGGGAGAACTCATTTTTTTTTATTTATTTTTTTATTCAATTTTGACAAAGTTTTTCATTTGGAGTAATTTACATTAGCAAAACACAACCTTCACAATATTAGGTCACAGTTAAAGCAGCGGCAATAGTGACAACATCGAAGGTAACAGTAACAGCGGCAGCAACAACAGCAGTAGAGCCAGTATCACTGTCATAATCAGCATCAGGAGCAACATCAGCAATGGTATAAGCAATGTCCCGTCATCATCATTGAAAGAAGCAATGTCTACAGCAATGCTATCATCAGCAGAAAAAATGACAACAAGGTGTCAATATCATTATAAAATGTCGCAATGTCAGGAGCACTGCAATTATCAGCAGAAGCAACAGAAGAAGCAACAGCAAAATAGCGCCTGTACAACTGAAACCATCAACATTGACAGCAGCACTTATCACCATCAGCAACAGCAATCAGCAGCAACACATGTAATGGCTTTGCCATATTATCAGCACTAACAATTGCAAAAGGAACAGAACAGAACAAATATTTTATTCACTTAAACATATAACATCTCATCGTGATTCATATTATAAGACATTCATACATGCGTGCAAAACTGAGTAATTAAGATATTAATAAAGTATACGTGTGAGTGTTGTGTGTTCATATCAACAATGAATTGAGTATATAAATCACATGCTAACAAAAATCAGAGGAAACAACAGGCAAAAACAATGTACATTCATTTCATAATGAAAGGTGCATGAATGGCAATAATAAACGTTAAGTTAAAGACAAAATACAACTATCTCTCTTCTTAAAGCAACATACAGTACATTTCTAACTCCTGAAGGTCCCTTTATTATAACTGTTTAAAAATTTAAAACTGTATGCATACTTGGTCTTAATGAGAAATGTTTTGATATGTATTTGGATCTTTCTTCTAAATAAAACAGACATTTCAGTATAAAGTGATATTCGTCTTCTAAATCATTAAGATTACATAAGTTCAAATTTAAAAAAAATAGCAACGAGAGCCAGAAAAAGAAATGTGACCATGCCAAGAAACTTGATTTTTAACTATTAACCAATTAATGTAAAAGTTAATTAAGTTTGAAGCATGTCTTCCATCATAACTCACGTTATTGAGCCAAAACCCATTTTCTATGTTAAGTAAAAAAGACCTTTACCCAACGGGTCCAAAATGATATTCCATCCTATTTCTTCATGTAAGTGACTTACAAATAGAATCAAGGCATGATAATTTCATCCAAACTTTTTATTTTTAGTAACGGTGAACTTTACCCCACTGTCCCCAAATGCAATTCTTCAACAGACCAGTATGTGACCTACCTAAACACAAAGTTTCAGCACATTATATCCATCCTATCTGAAGTTATTGACTGCAAAAATTAAATCTATTTTTGCAACAATGACCTTGACCTTGACCCAAAGGGCCCATAATGAAACCTCATACAAAGAGTTGTTGCATGCAAACAGATTTATGGACCTTGTTAAGTGACCTAAAATGAATTGCGTCTTAACCTGATTTTCCTGTAAGTACAACAGGGGCATAATCAGCTAAAATTCTGAACCAATGTGTAGTTTTATTTTAATATCTGTAGTTAACATAGAATTATGGAGTTGTTGCACGCAAAAAAAATACCTGACTTTTCTAAGCATGAAATGGGAATAATTCTGCTAAATTTCTGGTCAGAGTTATGAGCCTTTCTCAGAGACCACAAATGATGATACAAAAGACATGCGTGATCATTCAATTGGCAGGTCAGAGTTATAGAACTATTAATCTCACGTAGTGACCCCAAACACATTTTCAGTTTACTTATTAAAACCATAAAATTAAAGAAGCCGTCCAACAGATAAAGCGTCGCACGACGCGAAACGATATTTTGGGAAACTACGAGGATTGCTTATATAGCTTAAAAATACATCCGCTTTAAACATGAGCGTGGATGGTCGAGTGGTGTAGGCGGGTAGCTTTTTACTCCAGGACTCCAGGGATCATTGGTTCGAGCCATGTTGAGGGTTACTTTTTGTCCTTTTTTTAAATTTTGTATTCTTGTTTTTTTTTTACTGGAGATTTTTAGTTCAAATGTTTAAATTTATCAATATAAAGCATTCAAAGCATTTAATGACAAGCTTCAATACATGCCAAAATCTGTTGGACGGCCGCTTTAAAACCAAGCTAAAGACAATATGTTTGATACAATATTTGTTTTTCCATTGAAAACCGAAAAGGGAATTTTAAAATCTATGCAGCAGGGCCTGAGGAACTTAACGTTTATTTTTGGCCTTAACTACTGGTTACCTTACAACAATTTATCAGGCAATGTTTAAACAAGTTGAGACTTGCCAAACACAATATTCGTGACTAGAAAATGCCATTAGAAAATATGGCACTCAATATGAAAGCAATGTAAACTGCTTGTCAAAAAAACAAAAAACACACACACTGATTGATCGATGTAAAATGGAAAATTAATCCGACAAATACTTCATCTAATTGCTGTGTTAACTTTTGAAAAGCTGTTATTGGGCACGTCCACCTATAAATATATAGTCTTAGTTCATCAATCTTGGATGGTTTATACTAAATAAAAAAAAAATCAGATCGAAAATAACAGGAATAATGTACTTGCCTACGATTGCTTGTACATCATCATAAATTGCAATTACTATGAATGTGTATTTCTTTATTGAATATTTAGCAGATGATTCAAGCTTTTTTTAGTCAAACGTGTGTATGCCTTGGAGTCATGTCATGTTTAAAGAAGAGTGGCAATCTGTCATACAATTAGGCCATTTAAAGGTCTGGGTTATTTCAGAAAATTAGATAATTCCTGGGCTATAATTCAGAGGTGCTTCAGGCCAACTGACTGGATTTCATGCCAACAAAAAATGATATCAAGAATGATGATAATAGGATTTAGACTATTTGAGTTAAAAAACGGACACAGTTAATCCGGTTATTTTTGTATAATGCAAGAGCCATAATTCATAAGTGCTTCAGCCCATCAGGAAGGTTGTCAAACATGCTTGAAGCACTTCTTACTTATGGCCCCTGAGTTATAAATATATGGTCAAATTAAACGTGTCAGCCCACTAACTTGATTTTTTTTTGTATCATCATCACACTTGGTGACAATGTTTGGGGCATTATAATCCATAAGTCAAATGCTGACGACATTCAACAGACAAAAGACAATCCAAACACTCCATTGCAGCATATGCTGACCAATGTGTCCAGATACAATTATGATACACAGCAAACTCCACGTTCCCATCATTTTACCTTCATAGCATCGGACTATCATTCTTTTTTAAGTCTTAAATGCTCTAGGTCTAGACACTCTATTCAAGTATTTTTATTTCAGTAAAGAATTTTCTTAATTAATTTCATCTACCATTTCTGGTTTTTATACACCTTGTAGTAACATTTCATTAAATATTCTTGAATTTTCTTTAAATAGCTTCAAGTGCAGTTGTTCTTGAAGACATTTTTCAAATTGGGCTTTGGAAGCTACAAACAAGTAACACATCAACAAATGAGATCCGTCATTTTAATTGCTCTGACCGTGTGTTTATTTACAGGTCAATGAAGTCTTCACGACTACTTTATGTTCTGACCTGCCCCGTTGACCTTGCAGGGGGAAACATTTAATTTTTAGCCAAAGTAGGTCACATTTATCCCGACTGCCCGGGTATTTACCAAAGAAAAACAAGGATATCAGTAAAACGGATGGATGCTCCCCGATGATGCTTTGTCGATATATGGGTTAATTGTGTGGAAAAAAAGTATGACCTTGAGAAAAAATATTATTAGCCTCGGAGACCTTGACCCCAGTGACCTCAAACCTCATCAAAAGGTAGAGGCCCATGCAAGGTACCTACATGTACATGCCAACTATATAAGAGATCGGTCAAATATTGAAGGCGCTATGAGAAACTGTAACCAAAGCGTGTCCTTGAGAAAATCTATTATTAGCCTCGTTGACCTTGACCCCAGTGACCTCATCAAAAGGTAGAGGTCCATGCAAGGTACCTTCATGCCAAATAAGGATGAGATCGGTAAAATATTGAAGGCGCAATGAGAAACTGTAACAAAACTGTGACGGAAGGAAGAAAGTAAGGAAGGAAGGAACTAAGGAAGGACAAAGTGGCAACTATATGCTCCTCGAACATTTTCGGGGAGCATAAAAATTGATACAAATATACCAGTGCACAGTGGCCAATGAAACCTTAATGTGCACAAGTAGTAAAACAAAAAGTGTGCTGTATGGGTTATGTTTTATTTATTGTATATGGCTGTTGTGTGTTTGTCTGTAGCAAAAAAGGAAGGAGTAGTCCAACGGTTTGCGTAAGTCCTTCGTTAAAGTAAATTTCGTCTACATGTAGTTTCAGTTTCCAGTGCGCAGAACCAGACGTCTCCCCACAAGCGCAACTCCCGCCGACCGAGCCAGAACCGGCCCGCCCGCACACCACCAGACCCCACCCCGAGCCTCCCACCACTTAAACAATCAAGACAAGCGATCCCACTTCCAACCTCTCGCTGCCCGTGACAACAGGAAATCCACTGTTACATATCCCCGTCCTGAGCAGCCATCGCCTACTCCCACCCACTGTCCACCAAACATCCAAACCGTGCACCAAGCAGGAAAGCGGAACATCATTCAATTAGCAGAACGGATGCACTGTAGAAGATGCTTTTAAAACAGACATAGAAGAGCTATATCTTGGATAAGATAAAAACAAATCGCCTGGTCGTAGTCCCATTCCCCTTTTAGCCATTTCACTGAGATACTGAGCTAGTTTAGTTTCTTCCTGCTTTGAAAATGCAGTTGCTGGTCCATTCCTAGACTCAAATTATATCTCCCCTGAAGCTCGCCTGAATAGGTAACTATAACTCAAGTTATGATCAATCGACGCTTTACGTATAGATACCTTCGTAGTTTCAATATCATAGAATGCACGTCTTGCTCTTGTTCTTTTGTCTTTGCAGGGTGTTGGGACCTTTTTGTATGTTTTCTTCACCCTCTCAGCAGACTTGACAAGTGGACTAGTCCCTGATGTTATCGAAATAAAAATTTAAATAACAATTTAGAATTATCATAAAAAAAACATTGTACCTTTTCATGAAATCAATCAATCCTCAAAAAATAATAACATACATCTTTTACCCATTTAACTTAATTATTCCTTACAACTGAAGTAATACAATATAATAAAAGCACTTCTTTACATTATGTAAAAATAATAAATTGATATACTACATCCACTTTTATTAAAAAATAATCATTTTGAGCCAACCCCTCAACTGCATGAACTCGTGAGTCAGTGAACCGGAACTGGTTGAAACACATGCCTTCGAAAAATCGATCAAATACAATCAATGCAAATGCATTTACAAATGTGCTTTCTTCTACTGGTACAAAGATAACAGAACAAGAATATGCATATTACCTATTCTCGTTTAGGGGCCATTTAATGTCAATGTATGGATCAATTTCACTAAAGTTCTCGTCTGCAATGTGCCGTTATACAATCAAGCGGCTGCATGTACCTTTTTCTAATAGGCGCCTGACCGGAAGTAACAAATGAACCAAAAAGTGAAAAATGCGTAAACATGCAGTAAAATAGCCATTCTTCGCAAGTTAATAATAAATTTTACATTATTTATAAAAACTATTCTCATATATGAAACTTAATATAAATGTTAACCGGAATTACTTAATAATCGGAACTGGTTGACAAACTGTATTATTAACTGATGCCTTATATAAAAGATAATTAATCATTTTTTTTGCTTTTTCCTCGTCGAAAAAGTAATGTTGCGTTGTTTTAAACTGTTACCGTTGAATATTTCGAACTGTTGACCGGTCAATAGTTTGAACTGTTGCCCGCTCGTGCAGATTACACCTGTTTCCCATTTCTATTTTTAGAAATTACGTTATCATCATTCGGTATTTTCCGTTACAATTCCGTGTCTGTACGGAAATGTCCGAAGTATTATATGTACTAGGGTTGTGCGTAAAGCGACGGAAATTACCGAAATCAAAACAAGCGGTTACGTGATCTTAATCTCTAATTTGTTCTTCTTTCTATGTTTGAAATTTGATCAGGTAATAAAATAGTTATTTCGTGGATGCTTGGTGAACAGTCAAAGCTGTTGTCCCTCGGTATCAGGGCTGACATTTGGAACTGTTGCCCTCGGCCTATCAGTCGCTATTTTTCGCAGCTTTAAGCGATCCCCAATGGTCTCCACTCCGATTCTACTAAATCCACGATCAGAAATTTCTTTCATTGTCTTGAAATAAATCTTTTCGCTTATAAACCGCGGTAAAATGGCGCTAAGGCCAACAGCCGCGAGAGCGCCTTCCAACGTGCTTACAGGTTACAATATACTAAATAATCGAGTCATGAAGGGCTGTACTCTCTAAAAAAAACATCATATTTTCCTCGAAGGCATGTTTTACACTTTAGGCTGCTGTTCTGGTTTTATCGTCTGGAGATATTGCTAGGGTAAGCATAGGTGTTCACTACTCAATCCCTGAAATAGGATAAATTTAGAGATTAAAGTAAAAATTGTCACTGAAAAAGGTTACAATCCACTAGAAAACGGCAGAAAAAAAGAAGGTGCAAAAACAGTCGATTTTGATTTGAGTCGAATTCTTTTTTGGTTTGAACATGACATATCTTTTTTATTGCTTAAATCGATTCAGCTAAGAATGCCCGTTAAGAAAAGGTATGGTTATGGGGGTCTCTATGTGCAAAATGTTGTATTTATTTTCGGTCAAAGTTGTCGCTTTTACATTGAAACATATAAGGAAACTATTTAGTATATTTTGACCTTACATTTTCCGCCATTTTTTTCGCACCGGTGTTATCTCTTTTATTGCCCAGTGTAATGTATCCGAACATGATAACGACGTTGGCACATAACGAAATGATGTATGCACAAAACATAATGTCGTTAGTACATAACGAATTAGTTAATGTACATAACATAAAGGAAAATGCACAGAACGAAATGATGTATGCACAAACCATAATGTCGTTTGTACAGAACGAATTAGTAAATGCACATAAGAAAATGACAAATGCACAGAACGAAATGATGTATGCACCTAACAAAATGTTTTTAGTATAGAACGAGTTTGTAAAAGCACATAAAATAATGACGCTTGCACAGAACGAAATGATGTATGCACAAAACATAGTGTCGTTAGTACAGAACGAATAAATGAATGCACATAACATAATGACAAATGCACAGAATCAAATGTCGTTAGTACAGAACGAATTAGTAAATGCACATAACATAGTGACAAATGCACATGACGAAATGACGTATGTACACAACATAATATCGTTAGTATAGAACGAATTAGAAATGCACTTAACATAATGACAAATGCACAGAACGAATTGATGTATGCACATAACGTAATGTCGTTAATACTGAACGAGATAGTTAATGCAAATAACATAATGGCAAATTCACAGAACGAAATGATGTATGCACAAAATGAAATGTCGTTAGTACAGAACGAGCTAGTAAATGCACACAACATAATGACAAATGCACAGAACGAAATAATGTATGCACATAACAAAATATCGTTAGTATAAAACGGGTTAGTAAATGCACACAACATAATGACGAATGCACCGAACGAAATGATGTATGTACCTAACACAATGTCGTTAGTACAAAACGATATTGCAAATGCACATAGCATAATGAAAAATGTACAGAACAAAATGATGTTTCTACAGGAGAAAATGAAGTTTACACAAAACAACTTAGTAAATGCACAGAACATAAAGACCAGTGTCATCAGAAGGCAGCATTGGCGTTCCATACTTTACTGTACAATCTCTACTTTGCTTGGAACAAAATGGCACGGCAAAATGATTTATGTGTTGGTGTATCTCAGTGTATCTGGAAATGTGAGGCAGACTTGAGGTTTAAAAACACTCAATCCTAGCAGCGGATGTAAAATTTAAAGTACGGTATGGGTCTCAGAATCCAATTCACTAAACTCCATTCCCACCGGGTGAAATTCGCACGGCTCTTTCACGGAGTCCTCAAAATGCAGAACGTCGAGGCACAATCGCCAACAACGCAGCGGCTACGCTGTGGGGGATGTGCTCAGTGTCATCGCTTAGAATGGTCCTTCTAGGCTATCATTTTGAACATGTTCAAAGACATTTGCACGACACTCTAAAAAAAGCGCTGCGGGAATGCCATAGCGACGCTGTGGGGTCTTTTAAAGCGGATTGAGCTTAAAATTTCCGTTCGGAAGCTGTACGCACTATGTATATTCGGGCGAATTTGCACTGCGAATGTACAGCGACTATACGGCGTAAGCGTGCCATGAGCACGCGGTGTGGGCGCTCTGAGCGAGTCGGTTACGAGTTATATCAACTTCTTGCCGGCTGTTAGATCGCAGTAGGTACGCTTTGATGACGCTGTAAAGGCCCGGTCACACAGCGCATTACGGCTTAATCACATACAAAAAGTTTTGAAAATCTGGTGTTCGTGGTCGTAAGTGGTAATTTCTGGTCAATGTTGGCTTGGCTATGCTTTAGACGTGCTTTGTAATGGTCTGGCCGCCGGCGGCTGTTCCACTGCTGAAACAATGCCTAAGCAAGGCTAACCACTTCTAGCCGCGTGTTAGGTTAGAAATAGGTCCGCGCGTGTTTAAACGCAAGGAAAAAAAAGAAGCCGCGGCCTTATCGCGTCTGGAGCACTGTTGATCACGTGTTGAGCACGATCGTAAAACGTGAAATCCACTGCCATAGAACTGTCTTGTCACGGCTTGGCCTCGTCGGAAGCACAGCCTGCACGTTTAAAAGCGGCCGCGCATGGCTGGCCCTCACAGTTGCAGATCTTTTACAGTCTTAGTGCGTTCGCTGTTCTCAATTTAATACTGCTTAGAAAGAAGGGTTCCCCTGCAAAGAAGAAGCCAACTAAGTATTCGAAGACAATGTCAAGGCCCCAGCTGAGGATGAGGCTCTTCAAGCCTCACAGGCCCAGGTAACTGTTCATGTCCATGCCAAGGTCCATGCTCCTCCTGCTGATGCTTCCAGTCAAGACCCGGGCACTCTGGCTGATACTGAACATGTTGCTCCTGGAGAAGCGGGACTGCTGTTGATGGTCAGTACATTTTGTTTTAATCAATTCACTGGATTTTCATTTGCAATTGTTGTTACTTTCAAATTTACATTTCTAATTTCTATTTAGAAATGAAATTAAGAAGAAAGTCACTAACCAAATTGTCATTTAAGAACTTATTTTTCATGTTTAGGTGCTTCCCCTGTCGCCACCTGCTTCCATCCCTCCTGCCACCAGCATTGATGTCACCATTACCCCTACCACTGTTGACACCCCTGCTGCTGCCCCTGAGGAGGGAGAAACACTCATTGTGGAAGGATTGATGCCTTCTACTCCTCCTCCCCAAGTCGAGGAGGTAGAACCAGTACTCGTAGGTAAGGACCGTGCGAAGGCGGGGACACGGCAAGGGTTAGGCCAAGGTTGCCTTCAAGGCCCCCAAGAAGGACTGGAGCCTTGACGATGCTATAGAGGAGGCGGGCGAGAGCATCTCATGAGCATAGTCGGGGACGATGGCCTCACAGACTTCACGCACAACCAGACTTATGGTGTTTTGGGGGACGCTTTAGGCATACTACATATCATTGTACTTGGAGCCAGAGGCAATGTGCCTCAGGGTGATAGCAACCTTGAGTCTTGGTGCAATCGGTGCTCTCCAGTTGGAGGTCTTCTTGTTAAGGGCTGGTGTCAGTATCTGCACAAGTGCATGGTACATTGCAGGAGACATCCTCATTATGTTTTGAAATACGTTGTGAGAACGCTGTAGGGACGCTATGATAAAACTATAAGAACGCGATGATGACGCTGTAAAGACGTTGCAATAACGCTGTAGGGTCCCTATGATGACGCTATAAGAACGCGATAATGACGCTGTAAAGACGTTGTGAGAACGCTGTATGGCCGCTATGAAGACGCATTAAGAACGCGATGATTACGTTGTTAAGACGTTGTGAGAACATTGTAGGTACTGTGTGATGATACTGTAAAAAAAAGAACGCGATAATGACGCCATAAAGACGTTAAGAGGACTCTGTGTGGACGACAAAGAATAACATATTCATATTTTGTTTACATATTTTGCGGCGTTCCTATGGCGGACTTTCGAACCGCGGAACAAGCGCTTTGAAATGGCCGTCCGGTGTGAATGGCTCTTAAAGATCCACAAGCGATCAATTTATTAAATGTAATAACCAACATCGTGTCTGGACATATGTTCATGGTACAAGGATGTGCCAATATTCTGCTTTAAAAAAATTGATAACATTGGAACTGTTCCGAAGTTTATATTTGTATAGTTTCTTCTCTCTAACAGTTATAATTTTCAAGGTGCATTAAACGCAATTAGAAATTAATAAGACATGCTGTGCCACTGTTGGCTTCAAGCATGCGAACTTAATTCCTGATATGCGAGTCAAACAAATAATAACTGTCGTCAGTTTTTAAGATACATGTGGAATAGAATGGTTCACTGTGTCCAATAATTAAACATATTTTTCCGATTATAAATATTGACATTATAGTACAAAATATGCAATGAAGTTATTTTTGTAAAAAATGTCAGTAACGACCGTTTTGCGCTTAGCCCACGAATAGTTAAAATGTACCCAACAAAATGTTCTATTACAAGAACAAATTATCAAAAAGTGTCATATATTCAGAAAAAAATGTATGTATTAATTCAAAGAAGAGAAACAACACGTCTGACTTCAAAATATGTTTTAAATAATCTTTTCGTTTATGGATAATCATCAACCAAAATTGCTAAAATTATCAACCTTTTGTAACGTTTTTCATCGAGTACTTGGAGTATACGTTTATTACTACCATTGCGTTTTAAGTATACGTTATCATATCAAAAAGTCTCAGTGGTCAAAACGTTGCGCGTTAGATTTTGTTTAAGAGGTTTATGGTTCGAATCACAGTTTGGACTATGTTAGTATTTGACCGTTTATCTCGCTATTATAGCCGCATAAGACTATTCAAAATGTTAAAGTTGTGTTAATAAATACATTTAATGACATTTTTCATTTATACGTAAATCTTTGGACAAGTCCCTAAAACACGTAACGAATTCATAAATGAATACACATCTTGATTCAATAAACATTTCTAAAGTTTATATGCTGGCGAGCAATAAATCGTGCACATTAATGAACAGAGCATTCGCGAATTCCATAAATGTGCACCTCACGTCTATGATAAGCGCAACCAGATCTCAAGTTATTGTTCTCATGAATAAAACCAAACAGTAATGTGAATGTTCAACGAAAAAGGCCCATCCTTCTTTGTAAAGTCAATGGTACTGGTTGATTGCTTTATTACTTTGTTTGGTGACATTTTATTGACTCCCGTAATCGGGATGGCGTGTAGCTCCAAGTGGGCGATAGCTTTAATGCTTCATCTGTTAAAACATGTATGTTGTAGGTTATGGCTAATCTTCACTAGAAAATGCAATCGGTAAATTGATCTTTCTGTAGGCTCACCTGTTAAATCCCTATACATGACACAATTTTAATGTGTTGTACTCTAGAGAGAGTAACAGCATTTCTCCGCAAATTTGTCTAATATCGAAACAACACAGATTGAATTTTACAAATAACCTATGGGAAAACAATGATTGATATGATTTGTAATTATTGTTTGAATTTAGGGTCTTTCGAAATTGATTTGCGATCCAGGCCGAATACTCCGAGTACTGTGCTACAGTGCAGTCTTTAAACACCACAAACATTAACAGGAAATATAATATGATAACAATTACTTTCATGTTTTCCTGAATACCAAACCGCAATAGTTTCCTATTCTTCTATGTTTTCTTACAGTAAATGCAAATATATATTTATATATATATATAATGTTTATTTTTTCAGTATGCATTTATTTAATTCAGGAACATATGTAGCAGGAGACTCTGTTAGAATACATTACATACGGACACTCTCGACACTCACACACAAAAACACACCACACCACAAACTATAAGGCATAATTTGTGATATAGTTTATATTTACAGAAAGAATATGTATTAGGTTCTTTTGCGAAAAGCTTAAAATGTTTACAAAATAAAACGTTCAGCATGTGTATCTTGTGTCCCTTAAACATAACCCTGAGTCAAAAACAAAGTTATTGGAATTGACGCTGTTATTTTAAAATAACTATGTGTTCAACACTAATGTTTTTCGCGCATGCACACACACATTAGTATTTATTAAAGAGGCTTTCTTCAAAAATAAGCTTTAAAGATAGCAATGTCTTCACACTCTGTAAAAGTTGTCTTCGTGTTGTTGAAAGGTGTCATAGTTGAGGAAAACTGTAGTCTTAATATCTCTCGACTACGGTTGTCTGTAAAATAAAATGATTAAAAGATGCAATTGCAATACCAACTATATTTCTATGAAATTACTCTGACATTTATTTAAGAACAGTTCAGTGATACTGTTTCTAAAAAAGTGCCAGCAATCGACATTGCGGGGAATCACGTGATCACAAAAGTACATCGTACGCACAAAATGGCGGAACAAGCTCTCGCTTAATGACGAAAATCAAGGTATTCTCATATTTAATAATATGAAAAATAAATGCTAACTATGCGCAGAGTACCCGCTTAGTCGCCTTATGTACTCTGGTAATTGTCGTTTTTCTAAGATTTCTGTAGTTTTCTCAAACATTCAGGAACAATAAACAATGAAAATTGTACATCGTCTAAACATACTTTATTTTGACGCGTTTGCTATTAAAGATGACAAACAACGAAAAAATACATAATTTTTTGCTTTATAACATGCTTAGAATATTTCGTACAAGGTTTTGCACGTTGTTTAAGCTTTTTAAGATCTGTGGCGAGGAATTTGGAAAATAGTACATTGTCTGAACGGTTTTTGTTTGAGTACATCGTCTGAACGGTTTTCTGTATATCATCTGAACTGCTTCTGTTTTTACTTTTAATGCGATGTTTATCATAATAATCGTTACTTGAACGTCTCCGGAAACGCTTTAAATCCTCGCCCGGGTGCTGAAATTTCTAGCAGACCATTTTTTTTCTGCAAATTAAACGTTTAAATTGGATAATATCGTTTTTTTTTCTGTGGCTGAAAAATCCACCTACTTGGGCAATGATTTATTTTGCGGCGAATAGTAATACAGTTAATTGTAGAATTTTCGGAGAAGCGCCTATCGATTTGATCATTTTAAACACCTACCTCAGTGAACATCCAGATAGAAGAAAGAGCGAGAATATGTCCTTGTTACTGAAACGTTTTATTTGCAGAAAATATTGGTCTTCTAGAAATTTCAGCACCCGGGCGAGGATTTAAAGCGCAACATACGTTTCCGGAGACGTTCAAGTAACAATTATTATGATAAACATCGCATTAAAAGTAAAAACAGAAGCAGTTAAGATGATGTACTTAAAACCGTGCAGACGATGTACCGAAGCAAAAACCGTTCAGACGATGTACTTTTTTTCCAAATTCCTCACCACAGATCTTAAAAAGCTTAAACAACGTGCAAAACCTTGTACGAAATATTCTAAGCATGTTATAAAGCAAAAATGATATTTTTTTTCATTGTTTGTCATCTTTGAATAGCAAACGCGTCAGAATAAAGTATGTTCAGACGATGTACAATTTTCATTGTTTATTGTTCCTGAATGTTTGAGAAAACTACAGCAATTTAAGAAAAACGACAATTACAAGAGTACATAAGGCGACTAAGCGGGTACTCTGCGCATAGTTACCATTTATTTTGATATTATTAAATATGACAATACCTTGATTTTCGTCATTAAGCGAGAGCTTGTTCCGCCATTTTGTGCGTACGATGTACTTTTGTGATCACGTGATTCCCCGCCGTGATAGAACATGCTTTTCATTATCTTCCATAAACACTAATGAAATGGCAACCACAAGTTCATGGACTCGTCCGCTGCATTTGGTAACTAACGATAATAAAACGTAACCTTTCTTGAACGATATAAAGTGCAGTTAATATGCCGGTAAGTGGTGCTGTGTTTGTTGAAACTTACTACAGTTGTGACTCTGGTAGTTTTTTTGCAGCAGCAATAGTACAAACATGCCGCAACGATTGCCAGGGGGATCAGAGTAGCCAGTACCGGAACATACCTGAAAAAAACTGGTACGGAACTAAACATTTATAGTGTTCACTTCTCTTGTCTTGATTGATCGATTCAATCATATGAATACAAACTTAATACTTGTGTGATCTTAAACTGCATTGGCCGCTTCTTTTAAAATACGTCTTTTATTGAATAAATTGAATTAGTACTTGATTTAAACCGTATGTATTTATTTATGTAGTTGCTTATGTATCAACCCATGTATATTGATTTATTATTAATTATAATTATAATTTCATTTCAAATATTGTTCTTATAACAATACACACATATCCAAAAGTTGTATTGACCAGATTAAATGTTAACTTCACAAATCTTGTTTGATATTATATCTTACGCTTTGTTCACGGCCACGTTCTCTGCTACGTTATCGCATGACCCCTCGTTCTTTTCCAAACTGGACACTTGTCGCAGACGGTCATAACAGCAGACCTTGTCGTTGTAGCGGATCAAATCGTTGCAGCAGTATTCATTGCACGACTCCGGCGAATGATATACCCCATAGTCGTCCGTGTAACTTGTGCAACATTGGTAACAACTGCCCTCATCAACTGTGAGTCAAACACAGGTTTAATGCGAATACTAGATTCTTGCGATGCAACACATTATGACACGTAAGTATTATAATTAGGATTTTCCTGCTAAAATGCGATTGCTGATTTGATTGAGAACGATTAATAATCTATGAACATAAATATTTCATTAAGATTTACATGAATGTTTGGGGATATGTGCTAAACTAATATTCTGCTACAACATCTTAAGATTAAAAATTATAGAAGATATGGTGTCTCATGTACGTTTCATTTGACGTTCAGGATGTATACAATGTAAGATAACGCATTCCATCTCATTCAATAAATGACAAAATCCCAAAATAGATCGCAAACAAATATGTGTATGCTAGTCAAACAAAACTTCGATAATATAAAGCAAGATAAGGAAATTTGATGTATCAAATGGCATAACGTTTGTTGAATAGTATGCTTGCTAAAAAAAAATGTGTAAAACACGAAGTGTGTTGGGTGTTGCTGTATTGGTAAATTAGCGTTTTTTTTTAAATAAAACATTCATGAGCACCAATATCGAAATATATATTGTTGGATGAACCAAAGTAACGTAAGTTAATATAACTGTTTGCGTGTGAATTCAATTTAAATCAATTGCGAATCGCAAATTCATTAATATAGATTACGAATTTGCTTTCAACTATATCTACCATAATTAACATTAACATATATATAATATATAAAAAAAAATATATATATAAGCATTTACTTACCACCAATTGTTAACAATAGCGCAAACATTGCTGATAAAACCTTCCTCGGTGCCATGGCGTTTTTATTCTGTTTCCTGTTTTATTGAAAGCTTATTACAAGCGGTTTATTTTTTGCCCAAACTTAGTTCATTTATACACATAGTCAAGTCTTCTTAGCCAAGCTAAATATTTACGTATTAACCCTGGAGATAGCGCTTTTACATGGACTTTAACCAAACATTAACAATATTGCAGATACCATTCATGTTCAATAATACCTAGAACACGCGCTTTAGTGTTTGCTGAACAAACGCATCTTACGATTATGAATAACAGATTATCTATTTACTCATGGCCGTTAAACATGAACAAGATTACAGATGCCATTCATCTTCAATAAAAACAAGAACAAACTCTTATGCGTTAATACCGACTAATCTAAGATCTTAAAAAACTATATCTAAACAAATAAAATGCCAATTCAATAACAATCATGCAATTTATCAAGCTTTACGTGCATAGAGCAAATATCAGATAAATTCCCTTTTTTAAAACTATATATGTTCAATTGTGGTACTTATTTTTAGCATGTTTGTGCTGATATCAGTATTCCAAAATATTTAAAATACACCGCTATTACTACAGCAAAACAATAAAACAGTTCGTTGACCAATACTGATTATTTACCAATATTGTTTTGTTTACAAAACGCATTTTATATACAAACAGCATTAACCTGTTTACAACATTTCGAATACGTAGACAGACAAATTACGCCTCATTATAATACGTTAATTCAATACGTTAAATTTGAACTGTGATTTACTAACTAACGTAAATCTTATATATACCATGTGTTTATAAGATATGCTGATAAAGATATTTCATTCACACTAAGTATACATACATGTATACTCCGGTGTCTTGCCGATACTTTATGAAAAAAATAGTGGTTGATGTATAACAACAAAAACACAAATAACACTATTAAAAAGTCTTATAAGCTGTGCGTTGACCATATCTTGTGTCAATTTCATAGATCTATATGTGGGCTTTTAATTGCTAATAATCTAAAAAAAAAAAAA
>VMBQ01000269.1:111626-121626 GCA_007657795.1 Dreissena rostriformis
ATACGACACTAGGCATGCTGCAATTTTGAACATTTTTTATTGCGTGTATATCTCTACAATATTTCAACATATAGTGAATTTTGAAGCGTACACAAGTTAACCCAGGTCGATGTGAAATTCGCATATGTTTATCTAGTACAATGTACATGCTTGATAAGGTATAGGTTCTGTTCCATTTTAAAGGCACAACGGTTTTGCTGCATACATTTAGTTAACGTTGTTCGTTGGCAATAACTTGAACTAAACACTGTTGTTGTAGCTTGTATACCTCATGAAATATGATTGTATAACTTTCAAGATTAAGATTAAAACACTTCCGACGCAATTGTTCTTGTCAATGTCCCAAACTATTATTCGGATGATTATCTGCCCATGCCGCTACGATACTCTTCATTTTAGGACTAAGAATGGGTTTATCATCGCACAACAAACGATTAATATGGCTTGTTGTTTATTAAATGTTTCGTGTTTGGATTGTTATGTGAGTTAGTACTCAAAGATAGTCACATTGCATAGCTTGCATTTTTGTCTAGATTTATGGGGAAATTTCAATTTTGGTATTTACAATGAATCGTCCAATTAACCACTCTCACTATGCTCAGTTTGTAAGTCATTAAAATGAAATTCAGTTCCACGCATAATAATGCCTGCGTATATAAATGTGTAAATAAGAAATATATCAAGACTGTCGCTAATGATATCGATCAAAGGGAGATAGTCCATGGTTAATTCTTAGTTGAATTTTCAGTTGAATCTAGCTCATAACACAAGCTATACTTCTTAGTATACAATCAGATAATCAACCATCCATCTGTAATTGAGCCAGTCTCTGGGAAAATCGTACTAAATGCATCTAAAATAAAGTGATATCACAGATTTGCGTGTGCAGTCCGCACAGGCTTATCAGGGATGACCCTTTCCGCCAATACTGGATTTTCAATTTAACGAATTGTTTTACCCGTTACGCCGAGTGTTATTTGTTCAACGTGTTTGTTTCCTTTGTTCATGCATCTCCAGTCTGTCCATAGTGTAAACATGTCTACATGCACTGATTAAGATGTTGTGTTTCTAATAAATAAATTTAACATATAATCTGAAATTGCTTTATAATCACAGTAAACTTTAATAGTTCCTTTTCGGTGAGCAATTTGTTTTGTTTAATTTTAACATACAATAATAAATGAGGGAAATCTCCTCTGCACCAAAGTCATGAATGAGGAAACAATATTATTCTGAGAAAAAAAGTTACTAACGGAAGTAGGTTGTGACCCAGAGATGATGAAGTTAAAGGTAAACAACAATGCGACTTTTCTTAAATGTGCATATGTGTTAATGACAAGTTACTATAACAGTTGGCTTGCAGTTTGATGTGCTTTTGAACGATTGTAAATGCTTAAATATTCCGGCCCACTCTCCCTTTAACCAAAACCTTAAACCTAGCATACTGAAATTTAAATTAAAGAAAGGTCTGTATGCCAGATTAAAGATAAAGAGAGAGAAAATTTCAGAAGATAGTATTTTGCCTTTTCTCAGACATTTTATTGTATAATACTCCTCGTATTGCGTATAAGTCTGTAAGATTAAGTTTGAAAGATAATTCAAACTATTTGAAATTGCACTTTATTTTAAAACAAATGCATATTAAATATACACGACCAAAAACTATGTTATTACGTCAAACGAATTACAGTTATGTTTTCACTAACTGTTTTTATAGCATGTATTAACTTGCACACACGATTATTTCATTCATATGTCTGTGCATATATAACCATTTTGTATTACCTTCTATTTGTCAGTGTTATTTTTACATTGTGAACTATACTTTTTATTGATCCCATTCGGTTTGAGCGTTTCATCATAAAATATGGTACCCTCAGAAGTTGACGATATTTTCAGAAGAAGGGGCCTGTACCCAGGCACTAGCGTAACGTAAATCCGTACGATATACATTTTATTATACCCAAAAGTCTTCATAAAATATTTAAATTAAAGGTTATGTGTACAGTACTGCACATTATATGAATATGTATTAAGAAAATTGAATACTGTGTTTGTTATAAAGGACAGCAAAATCTCATTAAGGATTTGCCTCCTGGTGGTAATTCTGGATTATCACATGTGTTTTATATTCAACTTATTGGAAGGCAGTTTTTAAATATGGATACGTTTAAATCAAATCGACGATAGACTGTCGGGAGACTTTTAACAGCAGCGTGATTAATGGTTAAACGTTTTTGCGGAGTAGTATATTATGATTTACAAAACCCATCTAGATGCACATGCTTTATTCTGTTGGATAAGATGTTTCCCCCATCTATTTGTTCTGTTGTTGAAAACGTGTACTCATTTTGCACCCACACATGGTCTCCGGCTTCAAGCTGTGTCGTCATCGTAAGAGTTGACGTCATACAGCCGGTACTTGAGTCGTCTGCCCTAAAAATTGCCTATTCTGGAGCAGTTGAACGCTCGCAGCATGGTCTGGAATATTGGTAAGCACCACAAAGAACACGTAGGCACATCGGACAGGAGCGATGAAATCGCCATCAATTGCATTGTACCCCCCTCCGATGTTGGTAATCACGTTTTCAAAGACGATGTGTTGGTGATCGCCTACGTGTTCTAAAGTGCTCCTCAAACCAGCCGAAAATGCTATGGGACCAACGGAATCTACAAATAATGAACAAGTGAACAGAATCGGGGAAAATGTGAGCATTGTGCATTGGAAGTGTGACATCCAATACTTAGGCGTCCATCCAATTGTTTATATTGATAAAAATATCTAAAGTGTTTACTAAAAAAATTAATAAATGGACAAATATTAGAATGTTTTGGATATTTGACTCATGCATACTTCATTCAAGTGCACGTTTAATATTTTATCAATGACATAACAGAAGAGTGAATTACTTTAACAATTAGTGTAACATGTGCAATTTATGTTATTCAGCGCAAATTAAACGCTGATAACGGAATACTTTAATATAATATACACTCACTTTTAGATTCAAGTGCAGACACTCTTTCTTTCAGTTCATTAATCGTCTGCAACAGTTCTGGAATTGTCGGCGACAGTCCATCTAGAAGCGCTGAGGTTCCCAGACAGAGAAGCAATAGGCATGCTGCAATCTTCA
This sequence comes from Dreissena rostriformis, assembly GCA_007657795.1. Lineage (NCBI taxonomy): Eukaryota > Metazoa > Mollusca > Bivalvia > Myida > Dreissenidae > Dreissena > Dreissena rostriformis. The sequence continues at coordinate 114,761 of VMBQ01000269.1, forward strand.
ACATTTTTATTTAGTCTATATATCTGTACAATATTTCGACAAATAGTGAATTTTGAAACGTAGATTATTTAACCGAGTCCGATGTGAAATTTACTTACGCTTATCTGGTAACAGTTGACATGCTTGATAAGGTATGCGTTATGTTCCAATTTAAATTCACAACATTTTCGCTGCAAACATTTAAGTTAACGTAATTCGTTGACAATTACTTGAACTGAACACTGTTGTTGCTTGGGTTATGATTTTATTACTTTCAAGAATAAGATTAAACCATGAATTGTTATCATATTTTAGTAAAAATCCCCACGCTATTGTTCTTGCCAACGTCACAAGCTAGTAATTTATGATTATCTGCCACTGCCACTATGATGCTCTTCGTTTTCGGATCAAGAATGGGTTGGTTAAATCATCGCACAATGAACAATACGTCTATTTGTGTATTAAATGTTTCGTGTTGTAGATGGCTATGTGGGTTTTGTACTAAACGATAGTCATACAATATTACATAGAATGCAGTTTTGTCTAGATTTATGTGGACATTTCAATGTTGTGTTTACTGAATCATCCCATTAACAACACGCACTCTGTTTAGGTTGCAATTATATAACATTAAATTAAATTCTATGCATAATAATGAATGCATATATAGATGTGTAAATAAGAAATATGTGAAGAATGTCACTAAAAAGACTGAGATCGAAAAAGGGAGATATTTTATGGTTAAATCTTAGTTGAATGTTCAGTTGAATCTAGCTCATAATACAAGCTATACAGTCAAGTTACCATTACCGGATCATAACCCATAGCGGATCACTTTGATGTTCACGACTGCGTATCGCGATAAATAGATGCTATTTTAAGATGACATTTTGCACACAGCATCTTCACGGTCTGTTCTTTAAAACGCATTAATTGAGTCGTAATCGGAGCTACTCTTTGTCAAACATTTCGGTATGTTTTACTGACATGTATATACGACTTTGTTGACTTCCGTCTCGTTTACAAATCGAAGTTGAACATTTTTCGTGGCCACATGCTATAACTCTGTTGTAAAGTAAGAAGTTTACGCATTAATTTAAAGGCCATTTAGTAGTCTTTCTGTCTGCAAAATTACATTTCAGTTTTTATTCGTGTTTAAGATTTTGCAACACCTTAAATGAAATGAAGAATTAGGGCAATAACGGATCAAGCGTGAAAATATGCGTATTGATAATATATTATATTAAAATATATGCAAATCTTGTTGATTCTTACAATAAATTATCTCAATCTTAATGTTTTATTTATGTCCCATGTTCAATATCGATAATTTGATATGATTTAAACAATTTTCATGGTGTATAAGATGCTCATATCTTTTCGATTTATTAAGGATTTTCAACGGATAATTCACACAAGAACACCATGCGTAAAGTGTAGATACAAGATGACATATAGAAAATAACAAAAAACAAATGAATATAATTTATAACTGGCAATGTACCACGTGGTCATTGTAAACAACACAGCTCATGTTTCGACAGTTCAAAGAGCGTGTTAGATGCCCCCCTTGAGTGGTTTCGATCACGTGATCCGTTATGACTACAACTGATCCGTTAATGCATAAATTCTGCGGCGAGAAAAATGTATCACAAAAACATTTTGCCTGCGTGCTTTTTACCAGAACAACTTTATTACGCTACTGATCCGGTAACGGTAACTTGACTGTACGTCGCAGTCTAGACTGAGATAATCAACTGTCCATCTGTAATTGAGCCGGTCTCAAGGCAAAACCGAACTTAATTAATGCATTTGCGTATTAAGTGTCGTCACAGATTTGCGTGTGAAGTCCGCACAGGCTAATCGGGGATGAAACTTTCCGCCAATAGTGGATTATAGTTTCAAAGAAATGTCCTGTACCTGTTACGTCGAGAGTAGTTTGTTCAACATTTTAGTTTCCATTGATCACGCATCTCTAGTCTGTACACTGTGTAAACATTTCTACATTCATCGACAAAATGTTTTGTTTCTAAATTTAAAATATAATCTGTAATTGCTTAACAATCATGCGGGGGAGAACAAAGCTCATGCTTAAACTTACACTGTCGTACATTTTACAATAACCGCAGTGTTCACATATTTGTCCACATTAGCAAAATGCGAGTCACGAAAATCAAACAAGGGAGAGAAGTATATCGGAAAATCATACAAGGGAGAGAAGTATATCGATAAGTTTGACCAGTGATGTGTTTTCTAAAATGTATTAAAACGAAAGAATATATATTTATCACAAAATAATCGTTTTGTTGTAAAACATATTTTTTATCTCATAAATTTATGGTTTTAAATGACCAAGAAACATAATGGTGTACTTTAAATAAATTATGATTCTTATTCAAATATTGCTTATATAAAACCATAACTTGACACTGATAGTATTTTGGACAGTTGTTTGGGTGCACAAGCGAAAGGTCTTTGTAACGGTCACGGTGCTATGGTAACAAACGAATTTAAGTGTACAAGACAAAGTTTTAAGTGTTAAAGCTTAAACAAGGCTCGATATCAGGAAAGAACGCTTAGGACATGGAACAGTTTCGGAAATTAATCTTTATAGTGACAATCATATTCACTTTCTAGAAGACCACCATATAACATCATGATATGTGTTAACATAAAATAGTTTACACGCAGTGATGAACGACTGGTGTCTGTATGTTTTGTATTCAGAACATTGACGTGACTAGTTAGTTATAGAGCATCGAATATGTTGTAGGACATCGGATAGAGTTTCGGATGTAAACAGATAGCATGCAATGTCCTGCTTGGTATAGAACGGGTTGTTGATTTGTGACATATGTTTATAAGAAGGGTCCAATATGGACCTGATGGGCACTCATATCGTTCTTTAAACAACATCACTATTTATCCATTTTACCGTAAAATGTCATATATTATATATAAAACTTCCTTTAGATCTATATCGAAATAGATATGGAATTTAAGGAATTTAGGCGGTAAAGGTGAATAAGTGACCTAAATTAAATCATTTCAACTTTATTCATCGCATTTAAAATGTTGTGAAATTAAAAAAAAACTACTTAAAAAATAACAATCAAACAACAAATAAAATGTCTAAACAAACGATATTCACAAGAATTGTTCAGAGTTTTAAGAAATGTTCTGCAGATTGCGTTCTTCTCCGTTCGACCCGGTCTTCATCGCTGGTCGTACCCCGAGTGCATAACATTCGTGCTCTGTTGCTGAGCAACTATTATGGTGCTTTCTGAAAAACAACAATAACCAACAGTTAATTTCCTGTAAGCGTTTTAAAAAAAACACTGCTTTCACATAACGTTTGGTAAAGATTGAATGCGAGTATACATTACTTTAAAAAGTGAACAAAGTCATTAACAAGTGCATGCACTGCACGTTTCTTTGGATATTTGGCAAATTAAATCTTACTCCAGATATTATTCGTCATTAGAATTGATCAATATAGGTTTAAAGACTTTTAATTAAGAATGCGATCGATTACATTTTCCTTCCGTTTTATTTCTGGTTGCGAAAATTAGCTTACAAAGGTTCATGCAAACTGAACTCACGCGGCATTCCGGACTGGATGATCACTCCCTGACTACCGCGGCAACGCCTGCAGCAACACCAGGTCAACAGCACACCAAGCACGATAACGATACCAATCGTAACGATCGGAACCCAACTGGACGGAAGAAAAACAATAGTCCTTAATGCCTGTTTTTGAATGATTACTCGATTTCCTAGTCGTTATATTTAAGCATGCATTTATGTTCATTTTGAATAGCTTGCACTTATAAATAATTGTATTTTAGTTTCATTTATAATATACAACGATGAGGAGCATGTTTTATGAACTATGACATAACAAGTATACGTTTCACACAAAATTACAAATTATACTATTGCACTTTTATTTCTAAAGTACAAAGGTTGAGGACCATGCTTCGTACATGTGTTCCTGGATCCAGTCGGTCGTGCACGAGTCCTGGTCCCTATCCGTGTAGTCAACCTGTCGCCAGGAGTCGTCGCAGCAGACCTTTAAGCGGGACAGGTCCGGATTCCAGCAACAGTAGTTCTCGCAGAGCTGCGAGGGGTGGTACTCCCCGGACGGATCTGTATAACTCTTGCAACACTCGAAACCATGGCAGACATCCAATGTTACTGAAAAGAAAATATTGTTTTAATCAACTGGATTCTAGCCAATGCAATTCCATGGAAGGAAATGTGCAACTCGAGAAGCATAAGTGTATCCTTAGAAACTTCATATGGTTACTGAAAAACGAGCGTTGTGAACGACAGTATTTCTCGTAAATCTGTGTAAGTGTACTCATCGTACGGATCTGTGTATTTTTGGCATTACTGATAACCATAGCAACCGTCCAAGGTCACTGGATAATTAATAAATGACGACAGAAAAAAGAACTGAAGCAGTTTCGTGACATACCGCTTTCTCTTTGAATACCATGTGTATGTCAAATTAAACATTAAGTGCAATATCGAGCGAAAAAAAGAAACTTTCTAAAAGCAACTAAACAAAATATATCCCTTTTGCTTATTGTAGTTGCTCAAATTGAATATACCGGTACTTGTTTTAAAGATATATAAGGTTTAGGTTAACGTTTGCAATGTAAGGGTAACAAGCGGTAACTTAACATTACAAACTGTGTAATTTAACATAATCTTATTTGCCCGTGAATAATAATGCCGCATGCAATCTTAACCAAATTAGTCGTATTGTATTTCATGTCCTTTGTTTATAATATGATTTGAATATTCTGCATCGTATTGTGAACAAAAGGTATGATATCGGTATGTACGTGGAATGAATCAACACAACTTTAAATTTTAAACCATAGCACATTTATAAATCAATACGATCAAGTGAACTTGCGAAAATATTTAATTTAACAAACTTAAAGTGTGTTCAATTATTTACAAAAAAAAAACTAACATGAAAACATACTAAATCTATCTGCATTAAACTCTCGCCATTCATTAATGGCATAAAACAAACACTCGCAAATATACTGTTTATATTGTTTTTTGTTTAGGTTATTTTATAGTATTCAAGAACTCAAACTATATCTATTTATCGTTTGCTTTAATGTTCGCCGGCTTAAAATTATCTTGAGCTAACTACTCTTTTTCACATTGTAAGAAAAAACACTCCAAACATTCAGATATGAAAATCTTGCATATAATGCGATGATTTAAAAAAGAAAATAATAAGACTTTGACTTCTGAAAGTAAAGGTTATATTGAAAATGAATTTACATAGCGTACATGCGATAGATTTGTCTACAATTTAAGTATAATTATAATGAGCTTTGAGGACATAGTTCAAGATATGATAAATAATCGTTTAAATATGAAAAAAAANACATACCGCTTTCTCTTTGAATACCATGTGTATGTCAAATTAAACATTAAGTGCAATATCGAGCGAAAAAAAGAAACTTTCTAAAAGCAACTAAACAAAATATATCCCTTTTGCTTATTGTAGTTGCTCAAATTGAATATACCGGTACTTGTTTTAAAGATATATAAGGTTTAGGTTAACGTTTGCAATGTAAGGGTAACAAGCGGTAACTTAACATTACAAACTGTGTAATTTAACATAATCTTATTTGCCCGTGAATAATAATGCCGCATGCAATCTTAACCAAATTAGTCGTATTGTATTTCATGTCCTTTGTTTATAATATGATTTGAATATTCTGCATTGTATTGTGAACAAAAGGTATGATATCGGTATGTACGTGGAATGAATCAACACAACTTTAAATTTTAAACCATAGCACATTTATAAATCAATACGATCAAGTGAACTTGCGAAAATATTTAATTTAACAAACTTAAAGTGTGTTCAATTATTTACAAAAAAAAAACTAACATGAAAACATACTAAATCTATCTGCATTAAACTCTCGCCATTCATTAATGGCATAAAACAAACACTCGCAAATATACTGTTTATATTGTTTTTTGTTTAGGTTATTTTATAGTATTCAAGAACTCAAACTATATCTATTTATCGTTTGCTTTAATGTTCGCCGGCTTAAAATTATCTTGAGCTAACTACTCTTTTTCACATTGTAAGAAAAAACACTCCAAACATTCAGATATGAAAATCTTGCATATAATGCGATGATTTAAAAAAGAAAATAATAAGACTTTGACTTCTGAAAGTAAAGGTTATATTGAAAATGAATTTACATAGCGTACATGCGATAGATTTGTCTACAATTTAAGTATAATTATAATGAGCTTTGAGGACATAGTTCAAGATATGATAAATAATCGTTTAAATATGAAAAAAAACGAATGGTTTTGCGTATTTGAGTTATCTATAGCATTGGGTGCTGAACAACTAAAGTACATGTATAACGTTTTGTAATAACAATTGACAACGAATGGCGATTGGGAAAGGGCAATACGATATGCACACCACGAAAACATTGACAAAGGTACTATGAATGTAGCTCATGACGATTTGAAGAAAACAACGTTGTCGCTTTTTAATAAATAATAACTGCGTTAACGAAGACAACGCGTCAGTTACCGTTGTGGCTGTTGAAAGGAAAACGCTTTCGGCAGGGCTCTACATTGAACAGATTAAACAAATGTCTGCCATTTTTATCATACCGACACAAAAATTCTTCTCAAAACCCTCATTCTTCAAGACATGTGCTAGACCAAGACCTTGAACAATTGCTTACCTGGTTTTTAAACACATCTTATTTTAAAGACATGCAGAGCTCTACAATGGGCAAAACAACTATCAAACTAACTAAAATATAATATAACGACCCCATAAATGAGCTTAATGCAAGAACTTGATGACTAGTTTT